>JASAND010001151.1:0-105241 GCA_030248195.1 Trissonchulus latispiculum
ATTTTTATTCTTGTAGAACTATGTGTCTGAAATTTAGTAGTTGAAAGTTAGAGCAAGTTAAAGTTTCAGGGCACAGTTAGATGAAAAAAGGTCAGTTCACAATTGAAAAATGTATATACTGTGAACGAATGGATGGATATCCCGGAGTCGTTTTAGTATTAAAATATTAGCCATCCCACAGAATTAATTTGCCATATTAGTTGACCCAAATTTCGCCGCCGTTCTGTCTCAGCATGACCTTGGAGGGCAAATCACAGTGATTTTCAAGTTTTCCAACTTTATAGCTGAATATCTTTGCCACCGTTTGATTTCGAACTCTAATGTTTTGTCTTTTTTTTGAGAACATATGTCCCTATATTGCGTGTGAAAATGAGCGAAATCCGTGACTATCGATTATGACCCAAAGCGACCCCCCCCTTAAAGTGTTTATTATTGCGAGAAATACACGTTTTTAACGGTTTTATGGACTTTCTGGCTCAATATTGACCTTATTTTAGACTTAGAAACATGTTAGCAATCAAGTTTTCGAGTTTAAAACCCCTGTCTAATGTCAAAAATTACTTCCTAGTTGATTGTTTTTTGGCATTAGCAAGTGCTGAAAATGCGATTTTTGACATATATAAACATAGAAAAATTTTTTGGGGGAGGTTTGGGGGGGGGGGTCGTGGGCATAGGTGCGTTAGGGGGGTGGGGGGACCCCTCCCCCCAAATGGACCGGTTCCCGACTCCCCCCTTACAAAAAATTTTGGCTACCCCTACCCCCAGATTGGCCTTTCGGCGACCCCCCTCCAGTGTTTTTTTGCTCAAAAAAGTGCGCAATGACACTTTTTTCTGAAATTAGCAAAAAATTTTGGGCTAGAGCGCACGCGTGCGCACTTTTCTAGCGACACGGAGAGAAAAATTACTGACAATTTATGGCTCAAAGTGCTCAGAAAAATTGCTCCTGGCTCTCAATTTCACAAAAAATCTCCAATATTTCCTGGGGGCTCCGCTCCCAAACCCCCGTCCTTACTTGCCTACTACTGGTTTATCACTAAGTTGCGACCTGACTTTCAGTAAACAGCTCATACCGGTAAGTCCACACACTGGATGTGGGCTTTTCCGCGTATTAATATGGGTTTTCCCCGGCTGACTATACAGAATACGAATTTACTTTTACATCAGTAAAACTTGATGCAAATTTACTTTTATATCAATAAGAAAAGAAAAACACAGAACGAGGCACAGTAACACAAGATGCGCACTCAACCTCTTCTGTAGTTAGAGTCATTTTAAATTCAAGAGTACTGGATACATCCGACATAGACATATTCCGTTCCATTGCATTGCAAACCCCAACCTATTCAAAAATGAGTGTATATATATATACGTAAAATAACATAGTGCATAACATACTAGGTGCCTTGGAGCACAGGCAATATATATCCTCAGATGAGTGCTCAAAGTCCCATGCGTCTCATCACCCAGCCTCACCAGGTGCGCACCTGGCATGGGGAAACTGGGTGGATATATATTTACTCCAAGAGTGAGAGTCATACGAATACACAAAGAATTATATAAAATTTTTTTTAAATACTTTATTTAAAAAATTTTTTTAATAATAAAATTTTGTCAACATTTTTGTCCGTAAACAGAAATTTTTTAGAAAGCCAATTCGAAATAATCTGTCGTAATTTATTATTGGAAAATTGTCTATAAGTAAGTTTATGAATGAGTTTGACAACGGATTGCTCGAGAAATGACGTATTAGTACTCAACATAGTTAAACGTACTAATTCGTTATAAAATACTTGTCCAGCCATTTTTTGTGAGTAATTAGAAAAGGCATGTGGGAATTTAAGCGTAATATATAAAATTAAACTTTTCCGTTTTATCGAAAGGTTTTGTTATAAAATAACCATTTTTAATCGCAATTTCTATATCCAATACTTCAGCTAGACTATCGTCTTTATTTTGTCTTTTTAAAATCAGAGATAGTGGATAAATCATCGGTTTAACGATTTAAATTTTCCTTTATCATTAAAAACCGTTAAATCATCCATATATCGAAAAATGTAGATAAAAATAAAACTTGAAGATTATCATAAGTAGTCAAATGGTTGCAATATTTTAAAGTCTTTTGCTTCTGCACCCCAGACCCGTCCTTGCAAAGTTAGGTGAGTTTGTAGATTTTTCCGCCATTAAGTACTGGCATCTTATAATCAACATCTCTGAACATTGTAGAAAGGTCATGCAATTATATACGTACTAAATAAATGCAAAACAGGAATTTTATGCAACATTTTAGCATTTTCCCCCCTCCTCCCTACTTTTTTTCAAACCCCCACCCCCACTTTTCTGGGTTTTCTCTAGCCCAAAAAAAGTGGGGGGGGAAAGTGGGGGGGGATCCCCCCCACTTGTGGGGGGGGGGGAAGACCAAAAGTGGGGGGGGAAATAAAATGGGCTAAAAATGCTAAAAATGGGGTAAAAATTGCGTGTTTTCTACGTATACTGCTACATCTAAGCTAAAAAGTGCTCAAAAATCAAGATTTAGTACCAAAATAGTCGATTTTTAACCAAAAAATTCCGGCGAAGCCGGAAAATTTTTGAAAATTTTGACCAAAAATCCTAAAAATTTGGCATTTTCTGGGCACCTTATAGTGAGTGGGGGGGGGGGGAAGCCCAAAAAAGTGGGGGGGGGACCGAGTGGGGGGGACGGGGTCGAGGGGGGGGGGGGGGGAACCCAAAAACGTGGGGGGCCCCCCCCACCCCCCCCCCACTAAAGAAAACCCAGCTTTTTCCCCAGCCACACCTATGGTCGTGGTGGGGGGGTTTGGGGGGGTCTAAAAAGGGGGGCCCCCCAAAATTCCGGGGGAGGGCCAGGGCCCCCCCAACCCAAATCCCCGTTACACCTATGCCCTAAACCCCCTAGAACCCATTTTCGCGGTCGGGGAGCGTCGGAATAGAAATTTTCCCACGGGCTCACCTCCCAAAAACCGGGTTCGGCGCCCTACAGGTCGCGGTTCAGCAGCTACATTAAATCTGGTATTTTTCCTGAAACCGCCCACCCGAAAACCCCCGTAGGTAAATTTTCGCCAAATTTTATCGACGATTTTATATAGAAAACCTTTTTGACCCCTAAAGTAAATGATTACCTCCCTCCACCCCCCACCATTTTTGGGGGGCCCCTCTGGACCTGGAGAAACCCGCAGCCCCCCACCACCAACCATAGGTGTACGGGGGGGGGGGTTGGGGGGCATAGGTGTACCTTGAGAAAATGTTGGGGGAAGGGGTAGCCGAAATTAGGGTAGGTGGAGTCAGCCGTTTTGAGGTGGGAGGTGGGGTAGCCGTTTTGAGGTGGGAGGTGGGGTCAGCCGTTTTGAGGTGGGGTGAGGTCCGGAAAAATCGAATTTGGGGGGTAAAAAATTTTTAGGTCAAAAATTTAGAAAAAATTCGCAAATTCGCAAATTTGCTAAAAAAGCGCTATGTCCAACTAAAAATCAACAATATTTCTTCATTTTTGCTGATTTGTTCGAAAAAACTAGGATTTTTTGCAAAACTTTCGAATTTTTCCAAAAAATTTCGAAATTTTACTAATTTTGAGGCAAAATTTTCAAAATTTTGAGAGTGGGTGATGGGGTCTGGCAAATTTGGGTGGGTGGGGTCTGGGATTTGGCCATTTGCGGGTGGGGTCTGCCTCTAAAATTTCGGGGGTGGGGTCGGCACTTTTCCATTTGGGGGGAGGGGTTCCCCCTCCCAACCCCCCCCCCCAGGTACACCTATGGTGGGGGGTTTAAATTTTGGAAATTTGCTGATCGATCCCGAAATGTGATGGGGTACGCCCCTCGAACCCCCCCCCCAAATTTCGGACCTCAGAAATTTCGAAAAATGGCCCAAAAATGCAAAATTTTCTGTAATTTAACCCTTTTTTCTTCAAATTAAGGCTTGTTTTTAACGTTTTAGGCGGTTTTACATCATTTTAAAGCGGTTTTAAGCTAAAATTTGAGAAATTCTTTCAAAAAATGGCCATTTTTAGCCATTTTTACCCAAAAATCGCTGGGGGTGGGGTAGCCGAAAGTTGGGGCTGGGGGAGGGTATCTCAAAAATTTTGGGGGGGGGGTAAAAGTTCCGAAAATTTGTGAAGGGGATACCCCCCAAGGAAATTATGGTTGTAAGTAACCATAGGTGTAACGTGTAAGGGGGGGTGGTGGGGAGCAGCCATTTTTTCAACCCTCCCCCAAAACTTTTTGGGGGGGACGTCCCCCCCCCAACTGGGGGGGGGGGTAGTCCGTGAATGGCCAAAAATTGGGTATTTTTAAGGTAAATTTTGAAAAAATTTTCAGAAATGTCCAAATTTTTGGCTTAAACGGTTTATTATTATGAGAAATACACGTTTTTAACTGTATTATGGATTTTATGACTCAATATTGACCTTATTTTGAACTTGGAAACATGTTGCCAATCAAGTTTTTGAGTTTAAAACTACTGCCTAATGTTAAAATTACTTTATGGTTAGATGTTTTTTATCATTAGAAACGGCTGAAAATGTGATTTTTGGCATAAAAAATGAAAAATTTTCGGGGGAGGATTGGGGGGGTCTCGAGAGGGCCCCCCCAGAAATGGTTGGGGGGAGCCTCCCCCACCCCCCAAATCTCCGTTACACCTATGCCCCCAACCCTCCCCCAAAAACATTCATTTTTTATGCCAAAAATAGGATTTTCAGCCCTTTCTAATGACAAAAACAACTAATCAGAAAGTAGTTTTAACATTAGACAGTGGTTTTAAACTAAAAAACTTGATTGTCCACATGTTTCCAAGTTCAAAGTAAGGTCAATATTAAGTCATAAGGTCCATAATATATACAGTTAAAACGTGTATAGCCATGGGGGGAAAACCCACATTTTCGGATTTTGGCTGGAACTTTTTTATTATAAGGGTTATCTGAGAACTTTATATACCATCGTACTTGGCGTACTTAGAACTTTCTTTTAAGCCTATTTGCACTTCTCTAAGTTGTACCGTTGGAGCGGTATAATGCAAAAAGTAGCGGGGGAAAAAACCCAATGGGGGAAAACCCAAATGGGGGAAAATAAACCCACCCCTCACAGGTCTTAAAAATTGTTCTATCGCAATTCTGACACTTCCAGTGTAAAATCCAACCCTTTTTTAGTTAGTATGAACCAAAAAACCCGATCTAAGTAGCTTTTTTTGAGATCTCATGTGCCGTTGAAAATGCTGCATCAACTGGCCAGGTTTCATAAAGTTTAACACATAAACATAGGGCAATTTTTTAAAAATGCTAAAAATGATGTAATTTGATAAAACTTATTATTCTATCGTGTAGAGAATGGTTTTTTACGTAGAATTGGCTGTTAAAATCCACAATTGTACCTGTATTGGGTCCTCCAGCTGCGAAATGGCACTTTTAAGGTTTTTAGCCCCTAGCTAGCCAGGTAAGCAAAATTGTCCGAATCTGACCGCATAGGATGACGCAGCGTGCTCGATAGTATATCCGTGCTATAGTCTCTAATTGTTTCCGTGTTGAGTTGTTAAAACAATTTTCAAAAAAATTTGGGTGGGTTTTTCCCCCCAAAGTGGGTTTTTTCCCCCGCCACGTTTGGCAATGTGCCAGACTAACGGTTCAGCGGATCGGTCTAATTTTGGCTGTGTGCAAAGAGGAAGAGTTGCCATCATTGCACATATTTGCAAAACTTTTTTAGACCAACCCAGTCAAAAGTTACATCGACTGTCCAAACTTTTGGACTTTTGGACTGTCCAAACTGTCCAAAAGTGTCCAAACTTTTGGTAAATTTTTGGATGGTTGAACCAAAAAGTAGTTGTCATTTTCAAAATGTCATAAAATAAGCAGGAGTGAACCAAATGACTTGATCTTTGCATACATAGGTTAGAAAGAGTCGCGCTTCCTGCTGCTACGTTTTGGAGCTCATATCTCCATCCAACCCATGACCCAGGAGGCGGGTGGGTTTTCCCCCCAAAAAGGGGGTGGGTTTTTTTCACCCCATGGCTATATTTCTCGCAATAATTAATACAGTACAGCTCATTTCAAAGTGCGTTTGAGGCGAAGTCCCAAATCTGGCGAAATGTCGCGAAATTGGCGACATTTCGCTTAAAAATTCGCGAAATCTTCCAAAATCTTAGAGAAATGTCGCCAAAAATTAACGACATTTCGCGAAAAATGTCGCGTAATTTGCTTTTGCGACATCGCTTCAAACTCACTTTGAAATGAGCTGTACTGTACTTTAAGCCAAAACTTTGGACATTTTTGAAAGTTTGCAAATTCTACCCCAAAAATTCTTGGCCATTTTTCGCGCCTGCGGCGCAACTCCCCGACGTTGGGGGAGGGTTGAAAAAATGGCAGCCCACCCACCACCCCATCTTACACATAAGACCTATGGTTACAACCATAGGTGTAACGGGGATTCGGGTTGGGGGCCCCCTCCCCCGGAATTTTGGGGGGCCCCCTTTTTAGACCCCCCCCCCAAACCCCCCCACGACCCCTTTACTCTTTACTATGTTTTCATTATTTGTGCTTCTTTATCTCGTCAGTAGCAGTAGTTTACAATTTTTATCCATATTTAAATTCTGGTGTTGTTTAAATTTCGAGTTTTGATAGATATATATTTCAAGACTTTATCTTAGTTTAATTTGTTTGGCTACGTAATTTACTAATTGGTTGCGTAATTAATTTATCAATTAATTTATGTAGCTTCCAAGGATCATCTTCCCATCAAGTGGATGGCTCCCGAATCCATCAACTGTCGTCGATTTCTACCGGCCAGCGATGTTTGGATGTTCAGTAAAGCGGGAGGAAGGTACTTTCGATTTTAAAAGTTTTATTTTTATAATAGCCAAACCGTTTCGTGGTGTTCCTGACAATGAGATCATAGAGAGGCTAGAGGCCCCATGCCCCCCAACTGCCCCCCGCGCCTCCTGTCACAGATGTGGCGCTATGAACCCAGCGTCCACCCCAACATTCAGGACAACAACTGCAGCTACGGTATGGTTTCTCTCCTAATTGGATTTGGTGTTTTGGAAAGTGAGTGTTATGATAGCAGTTTATATTAGCATTTTGTAAGCGTTGTCCTTTTGCCGGTCTGCAGCTTTGAAAGCTGAGCTGAATTTTGTATTTTGCCTGGCCTTTTTATTTGGCTGGGAAGACTATGTACCTAAAAACTTGAAAATTTGGCATAATGCGTAAAATCTGGACATTGTTTGGCCTGTAGCCAGCGGAGGAGTGAAAAACCGATCGGGTTCAAAAACATGGTAAAAATTGCGCTATTGTTATAGACATCGCCAAAAAATAAGCGGATTTAGTGCTTAAGTAGGCAGAAACTCCGTTGAACGGCGAAGCCGAAACAATTTTTGAAAATTTAGCCTTCTGATCGATTTTTTCAGGGTATACAGTACAGCTCATTTCAAAGTGCGTTTGAGGCGAAGTCCCAAATCTGGCGAAATGTCGCGAAATTGGCGACATTTCGCTTAAAAATTCGCGAAATCTTCCAAAATCTTAGAGAAATGTCGCCAAAAATTAACGACATTTCGCGAAAAATGTCGCGTAATTTGCTTTTGCGACATCGCTTCAAACTCACTTTGAAATGAGCTGTACTGTACTTTAAGCCAAAACTTTGGACATTTTTGAAAGTTTGCAAATTCTACCCCAAAAATTCTTGGCCATTTTTCGCGCCTGCGGCGCAACTCCCCGACGTTGGGGGAGGGTTGAAAAAATGGCAGCCCACCCACCACCCCATCTTACACATAAGACCTATGGTTACAACCATAGGTGTAACGGGGATTCGGGTTGGGGGCCCCCTCCCCCGGAATTTTGGGGGGCCCCCTTTTTAGACCCCCCCCCAAACCCCCCCACGACCCCCCCGGCCCAAACCCCCCCCCCCCAAAATTTTTTCAATTTTTATGCCAAAAATCGCATTTGCAGCCATTGCTAATGCCGAAAAACATGACATCATTAAGTAATTTTAACATTAGACAGTGTCTTTAAACTCGAAAACTTGATTGTCAACATGATTCTGAGTCCAGAATAAGGTCAATATTGAGTCTAGGAGTCAATAAAACCGTTATAAACGTGTATTTCTCGCGATAATAAACACGTTAAGCCAAAAAATTTGGACTTTTGTAAAACATTTTGCCAAATTTACCCTAAAAGTGCCCGAATTTTGGCCCAATTAGGTGAACCAGGCTACAGTTTGCCCCCTGTGAGACCCCCCCCCACGGAGAGGCCAGACCCCCCTCCCCCCCTACCCGACCTCAACTACTCCCCCCCCCCAAGCCGAGCTCAAACCCCCCTCCCCCCCTAAAATTGGGTCAAAACCGGGTAAAAAATGCAAAATTTTTGAAAAAATTTTTTGCAATTTCTGAAAATTTTTGAAAAAAATTCGAAAAAATGGCTATAAATCACATATAAAGAGCTAAAGATGGTTATTTATAGCAATTAAAAGGTAATATACGCAATTATAAACCACAATCTGGGCTAATTTAGGCATATTTTAGCACAAATTTGTCAATTTTCAAGCCCTATTTTCGCATACGAAAACCATCGACAGAAGCTTTTGAGTGTGTTTTATGTACTGTACATCGAAAAAGGAGCATTTTTAGCCAAAAAACTTGGGTACAGTTTAGGGGGGGTCCCCCTCCCCCAAATTTCGGATTTGGGTGGGGTCCCCCGAGCCGAATTTGGACCTTCTACTCCCCCCCCCCCAACCCAAACAGGTGGTACACCTATGTTTCGAGCCTTAGGCGCGACTAAGTTGGGGGGGGCCGGGGGCCCCCAAAAATTTCTGGGGGGTTTGGAAAAATGGCTGGGGGGTTAGCCCCGCCCCACACCCCCCCCCTCCCAATTCCACCCAGCCTTACAACTATCAATCAGAGGTATGTCGGGGGGGTGGGGGACCCCTCCCCCCAAATGGAGGGGTCGCCAGCCAACCCCCCCCCTCCTAAAAATTTTTTCCTACCCCTCCCCCAAATCGATTTTTTCAGACCCCTCCCCCCTGAAAATTTTCAAACTCCTACCTAAATTTTAGATAATTTTTAGCTAAAAATTCGAAATTTTTCCAAAAAATTCCAAAAATTAGGGAAAAATTGCTACAATTCGTTTATTTCAGCTAAAAATCGTTAAAAATATCTGTAAATTCAGAAAATTTTTCAATTTTTTAACGAAAAACCGACTTTTTTCGAAATTTTTCGCCGACCCCCCCCCACAAAAATGCTACTTACCCCTCCCCTCCCCCCAAATCGACATTACGCGACCCCCCCTACCCCATTTTTTCGCCAAACACACACGCAGCCCAATTATAGAAAACAATTGGAAAAGTTTTTCTAATTGTTTTCCAAAAATTTTCTATAAGTTTACTGAATATTTTCAAATTGTTTTCTAAACTTTTCCAATTGTTTTCTAATTGATTTCTGTAACTTTTTTTCTAACGGTTGGCCCACTTTCTAATTGTTTTCTGGAAATTTTCTGGCTGATTTCTAAAAGGTTTCTTCATTTTTTCTAAATGTTTTCCTTAAAAAAGTGGACATTTTCTTATTCTTTTCTCATTATTATCTGTATGTTTTCTAAATATACTTCTGGTGTTTGCTGTTGAATTGAAAAATCACTACTTTTTTCTGCCACAGCGGCGCTTAGGCTGCGCAGTAGTGCCGCTGAGTCTGCTCAGCGAAAAGTGACTATTTTTGTGGTCGTCGCGCAGGTCGATACTTACAAGCTGGGGCTTTTTATATATACACAAATTATATAAAAAAGAAATCAGCCCCAGCTTATAAAGTGTCGAATCGACCTGCGCGACAACCACAAAAATAGTCACTTTTCGCTGAGCCGACTTTGCGGCACCATTGCGGAGCTGAAAGCGCAAAAAAGTAGCGATTTTTCAATTCAACAGCAAACAGCAGAAGTATTTTAGAAAACATACAGATAATAATGAGAAAAAAATAAGAAAATGTCCACTTTTTTAAGGAAAACTTTTAGAAAAAATTAAGAAACTTTTTAGAAATCAGCCAGAAAATTTCCAGAAAACAATTAGAATTGTGGGGTTTGTGGGGGGGGGGGGGGGGGGGGGGGGGGAGTGGGGTGGGGGGGTGGGGGGGGGGGGGGGGAATTATGATTAACGATTTTATGTTGGATTGAATTGGAATGATTTTGGGGGGGGGGGGGGGTGGGGGGGGGGGGGGGGGGGGGGGGGAGTGGGGGGGAGATGCACATCAAAGAAATTTGAACGCTATCTTTGTGTTCTAAAGCTTGAAGCAGACGCACATTGAACCAACTGAGTAGTTGTGTTTTCGAGCTTTAACACGTAAAGACTTGCGCGTGCAAATTTCTTTGAAGTGCACATACACATATGTGGGGGGTCAGCCGTTAGCGAACAGAGCATGCACCTAGAGCTCAACAGCACGCAAACATAAGCATTTGATTTTAAACAATATTATTGCCTTGCAGTAGCTGCAATAGCTGCAGCTTCGCTGGCCGTTGTATTACTTTGCTGTGAAGTTCAATAGGACTGCACCCCACCTTACACACCGGCCTCAAACATGTTAGACCGACAGATTGACACAGGCATTTAAATGTTCAAATAGTTAGCTAACGCATCCAAAGTTTAGACCTACTGGAGCTTTTCAAATAGTTGAAGAATCATCGCCTTTTTATGCATACCAAGTTTACCTCGCGAATACCGCTATTGCTTCAAAGTTTTCTGTCATTCAGTTAAAATTGTAGAAATGAGTAAATTATAAAAATCAACAGACTGAACAGATTAACAACACATAGGCTGCACACAATATCTATGTGTGACTTTAACCTTTGTCGCAGCACAGGCATAGTTGGATCGTATCCCATAACTTTCAATATTCTTTCAACGAATTCTTTAATTATGGTAAGAGTGTTAGATAATGTTTGTGTATTCTAATAAAGGTGACATATAGATTTTTTGCTTCCGAACTAAATTATTTTAATGCATAGAAATATTTCAGTCGACAATTTTTGACCTAATACTTAAAAACTCATAAAAGCTCATAAAATCTTTTCTCAGCAAAACATTGTAAATTTAATCAATATTTTATCTCGAAAGCGCAACCCATTTGTTATTAATGCAATCTGCATATATATATATGTTATGCCGAATATTCATAATTGCCTATTATATATAATAGGCAACAAAATTGCCGATTATATATAATAGGCAAGACGTTTTGCCGATTATTCATAATAGGCAGAAATGCTTGCCTATTATATATAATAGGCAACATTTTTGCCGATTATGAATAATCGGCAACGAGGCCTTGCCTAATATTCAAAATGAAACTGCAAAATTAAGTTTAATTTACATTTTCAGTGAATGTTTCTGTTTTGAATTGATTTAGTTTACATATTTCGACTCCGAATGTCTGTTTTTGTTTTTTCCATGGTTCTCTTATCTTCTTTCTTTTCTCCTGCGCATAGTTTCACTTATTTGCGCAATTTTTGGATGAATGACAGGCACTGCAGCACGTGATTCCACTTCTGACGCATCCACACCGCGATGTCTAATTAAATTAAAGTCACTTGCAGTTTTTTGCTGTTTGTTGTCCATTGATATTAGATCACTGACTAACTTTGAGTATTGTTCTTTTGTCAGTGTTTGGATATTCTTTCCCTTGGATGAAATGATTTCTTGAACTTTTTGCGTATAGACAGATCTTGGGTCCATCGCTTGAATGTCCATGCAACTTCATATGATCGAGCTGATTAGAAAGCAAGCTACTAGTAGGTATGAGTGATATGATTGTAATGAATAGATTCACGAGTATCTGCTATTTACAATAATCAGCAGATGTAACTGCTATGTACAAAGCTGACGGATTAAATCTTATTTAATTTTATATTTCTTTAAAAAAATTCAAATCCATATATATATTGCAGTTTCATTTTGAATATTAGGCAAGGCCTCGTTGCCGATTATTCATAATCGGCAAAAATGTTGCCTATTATATATAATAGGCAAGCATTTCTGCCTATTATGAATAATCGGCAAAACGTCTTGCCTATTATATATAATCGGCAATTTTGTTGCCTATTATATATAATAGGCAATTATGAATATTCGGCATAACATATATATATATATATATATATATATATATATATATATATACACATATACATATATACATATATCTATGTACATAATATTTTACGTCCATTGTTAAACACTCCCAGTGGCCTGCAGCTTCTTTGTCCTTCCGCAGCTTTTGTCCCATAGCTTGTGTAGTAGGTATTTCAAGTCTCCACCTGAAATAAAATTTGTCAGGAATAAGCTTGGTTCCTAAGGTAAGTTGAGCGTCTGATATAGCAATCCTAATCGCAAATCTAATTTGTTTTGTTTGGCGATCAATGTGAAGTAAACTCAATCCTGTATGTTGACAAAGCAGAAGAAAGATTCAGATGCCCCGTAACTAGACTGCGACTAGATTGCGTTCGTGCAGAATCCCGTTAGGCGCATTGCCAAAATGCGAAAGCATCAGGCGGTTCGACATAACCTTTGAGTAATCAAAACGAACTGCGTCAAATGTAGAAGACCATTGGGGAAATTGAACAGTCACGTTTGCAGAGCTCAACGGTAATTCAAACAAATCAGAAGATGTGTTTGTTTCACCTGTATTTCTATGCGGTGTAAATGTTTCTGTACAAATGTCCGAAATAACCGTTTTTGTTCACACAACACACTCACATACTTACGTGCCAGTGCTACTAGACCAGTTCAGCTCTTAGTTTTTCCGAACGAAGCAACATCTCTTTCAAGGAAGAAAGGCTGGCAGGCAGGTTTGGCATAGTGACCATCAACAAGAGTAAATCGCAAAGTTTGAGAATTGGTATTACCTACAACCTACCCTTACCTACCCTTGTGCAACCGATGAATAAACAAATATAGTTTGATACCCGGTCAGAATGTCCGGAGGTAGTTCACCTGAATTCTCTATGCTACCATACGTTTTATCTGGAACAAATCAACTGAGAATTGCTAATTTACAATCAAATTTAATAGTAGCAGCATCGTTGACTTTAAATGTTAGTTTTTCCAGAATCGGGACATAGCTAACACCAAAAGTACATACTAATAAGTGATAAGATGGATGAGGGGATAGATAAATGATGGGCCTAATTTGTGGAGGGTAGAGCGTTAACGTGCAGAGCATAGTTTCTGTTCTGATAACAGAGAGTGTGCCAGGTGCCTAGTGGTACACTTTTAGATTATGCACTTTTGCTACAACACCAAGAGTACATCTTTCAGAAACAGATTAAAGAAATGAAAGTTGTACACCGCCAGGCACCCGAAAAATTCGGGCACCTGGCGGGGTCTATGATTTTTTTGAATCGCTGAGGCAACAGCAAAGAAGTTGAGATTACTACCAGCGCGAACGTTAATTTTAATTGGTTTTGTGTCCCTTAAGGTGGTGGTAACGTTTACCGCAGTCATTTTCAAAATGTCATAACTTATTCGATTTAAGGACTTACATAACAAATAAAGGTAAGGTAAAGTGACCCCTGGAGAGAACTCCAACCTACAGAAGGTTATAGGGTGCCGGTGCTTATCTCCGGATTCACAGCCCGAAGCCAGGAGCGACAACTCTAATGTTGACTACATCTGTGGAAGGGGGACCAGCCCTTCATCAGGCATTACGCCAGAACACAGACTGCTGTTACCTTCCCCCCGCAGTGGTACCCATTTACCGACCAGTTAAGGATAGACAGATGGGTTGGCTGGAGCCCACGGCGAACCGATATGTGCTTAGTCCCTTGCTCAAGGGGATTTGTGAAAGCCTTGTGGCAGCGGGAGTTCGAACCTAGGACCGTAAGATCTTTAGTTTTTTTTAGATCTTTTTCTTGGTTTTGCCAGAAGTTACCTACAACTCCAGGAATTTATCAAAAAGTGAAAATTTTCGAAATTTCATGATGTTACGGCATTTCAAATGAGAATTACACAACTTTGGGAAAGTTTCAGCAAAAACCAAGAAAAATGACCCTCGGCAATAGAGCGAGAAACGTTTCTGTGAAATTGTTTGCAGTTTCATTGAGGGAATTTTGAGAAATCGGTTTTTCAGCCATAACCTAAGCTAGACTCAAGCAATCAAGCTTATTTTTGCTCAAAATATGGGCCTACAAAGGGTTTTTAGTTTGTATACATCGTCGTCGAATATTGTGGTTACATGTTGCAGCAAATTACAAAAATCTGGAAATTTGGAAATCAGCCGGTTTTTGACCCCAAAAATCTTTAATCTCGTGTATCTCTCGGAATGTTGCAGATAGAAAAATTTATCCAAGAGCAACGTTATACAGCTTGAGGAGCTCTTTCGATTGAATATGATTTTGGCTAATTTCAAGCAACTTTCTGAGATTTATTCGGCAAAATTCAAAAATTTTCAAATTTTCATACAAAGATTCCGGGATTGTTTCTAATGTTTTCAAGAACAGCGAAGTAGTGTGTAGTGAAAGTTTCAGACGTTTTGGATTATTTTCGCGAAAGTTATCATCCAAAATACGGGAAAGAAAACCACCACCTTAACAAGCAATTTGACTGCTGTCCTCAAAAACATTATTAGTAATCACTGGTAACTAGTAACCACCATAAAACAGTCTGCAAGACAAATCTGCTGCTCACAAATCATCAAAAATTCAAATCTTTACAAAAGCTAGAAATAAGACAGACATCATCATCCACGTTAAGCTTGAAGTAAGTGAATTTCTTAGCTTAGAACAAAACTAAATTAGTCAGATGACACATTAGTAGTCATACATGTTTAATTCATTTTAGCAGAATGGCTGCTCAAAAGTACGTACGTTTTTAATGTTGATATCTGGGAAAATAATCTCACTTAAAATTCATGTTAATGCTTTAGTGTTAATGTTTAGTGTTAATGTTTTAGTCAAAAATTTAAACAATTCAGTGAACCGATTTGTCACACAGCATTTTTGCATTTTCAAAAATATAATGAAGTGCAAAAATTCACTAATCTGTGGTGTTGGATGGATGGATCCCTGCAGTAAAATGTTAGAAAATATACTAACCTGAGGAATTAAGGCAAACTGATCGAAAAGTTAAACTCAAATCTTAGAAAAATAAAGGTCACGGAAACAATAAGAGTAAAGTTAGTAACTTTAAAGTAACAGTTACATGGATCCAAGGTTTTCTCTGGGAAAGGGCCTAATTTTTGGTGATCGAGCAGGTCAAATTAGGTTAATTCTGTTAAAACTCGTCAAACATATTCTGGAATTGTTTTAAAAATAGGTTTAAAACCGCTAAAAACTTTTTAAAACAAGCCGTTTGTGCGGAAAAAATTGATTAAATAAACAATATTTTTCATTTGTTCCATGTTTCAAAATTTCTGCAGTCAGAAACCTCAGGCGGGATTTGCGGGACTGACCTCCACACCTTTCCACAAAATCCCGGCAGGCAAATTTCCAGAGAATCTGGGACTAGAGCCACCTGTTTCTGCAGTTTATTTTAGTTTTGCAGGCAAAAACTGGCCCTTATTTAGTTCAAATCTGCGTGGCCCTTATTACGGCTGTGTGGCTCTAATTTGACGTTACTTGGCCCTTATTAGGGTATATTACGACCTTTCAGTTTATCGATAAAAGTATATCGAAAACTCGTTAAGATGTAAAAAGTTTTATGTCCAGCAAAAGAATGAATTGACCTGATGATAATTGGTGATCTGTCCCGCGGGGCCGTGTAACAGGGACGGGGCCCAAAATCGATGGGGCCGAGCCGGGGCCGGGCCGTTGAAAAAATTTGCGGGACCGGGCCCGCCCGGCCCAGTTACACGGCCCGGCGCAACCATAGTTTTAGTCAGCTCTTTTCCTTTTCTTTTAACGCGTTTTTTCAACTTCAAACCTTGGGGAAGCTGCTCGCAAATCTTAAAAAATTTCGGATCTTTACAAAAGCTAGAAATAAGACAGACATCATCTTCCACGTTGAGTTTGAAGTAACTAAGATTCTTAGCGGAGAACAAAACTAATTTAGTCGGAAGACATATTTGTAGTAATACATCTATAATTTATTTTGCCAGAATGGCCGTCCCAAAGTAAGTAGGTTTTCAATGTTAGCATCTGGGATGGGAGTTTTAAAATTTTGAGCACCGGGGCGTTAATGGGAAAAAACCTTTAAGTTAGCTTTAACACATTTAATATCTTATTTCATAAGTTCTACAAAATTTTCTAAAAATCAAATCATTTCACTGCATCAATCAAACCAGTACCAGGTACCCAGTCTGCTACACTATATTATGCACGTTATTGCATTGTGCAATAAAAATATTAACTAGACATAGGGTTAGTTTGAGACGTTAATTTAGTATAATTTAAAATAATCTCCCCTAAAATTCCATTAAATCTAATACAAATCAAATCATTTTTTCAAAAATTACAAGTATAGAGGCTAAATCACATTACAATGGAAAAGTTGCGAGGCAATTTTCCAAATTTAGACATTTTGTTAGTAGACGTTTGATCGTTAAACATTTCGTCGGTAGGCGTTATGAGCGTTAGGCATTTTGAATATATACGTTTTAAACGGGCACCTATGTATGTTAAATAGTAGTAGCATGTGATGGTGGTAAGCCTGGAATTACCCAAAGAGGTCTTGTCAGAACTTTGTTGAAACAACCTTACCTATGTAAAAAGCTTAAGTGATTTGGCCGGCCTGTGATTTCTAAGATACGGTTTTATAGTAGCAAAATCTTAGCTTGTATAAAAATTTCAGAATGAAAGGTTACATTTCAAACTTCCAACAAGTATACACCACAGTGGCAACGTCTATTTTACAGTCAATACCACATATACTGTATGTATTACAGTTGTCTTGCGTTGGCGAGCGCCTGTACAACATGTAAGACAGATGTAATGGCAAATTGTTTGTTTTGTTTAGTCGACAAAGCCAAGTCGTGTCGACTTTGTATGTCGACAAACAAGCGGACGAAATCAGCTGTCCGGAGGAAGGCTGTGATTATTGAGCGCGGCAGAATACTGCACCGCGGATGTTCTTCAAGCTGCGGAAACATTTACGTAATGCGCACATTACAAGGATGCTGCGAACGAAATGTCTGAATTGCAGACGAAGCTTTGGAAAAATTTTAAGGCACACTTGTCAACGAAGGTAATTAATCTGTGCTGCTTCGTGAAAAGAGTTAAAATTAACTCGCTCTAACTCTGCCCTTTTGAAGAATCGTTGCAAGAGTTAAAAATTTGCGGAGTTAAATTTAACATTAAGGGGTAAAATTTAACTCTGTTTAATTTTCTCCGACCTTTTCGCATTGAAGATTAACCCCAATCAAAACACGCGGGTTAAGCGGAGTTAAAATACAAAGGGACTTTAATTAATGCTCTCATTGAAAATTCACAAGTCTGGGGTTTATTAACTGATATTCTCGAAGAATGTCCATTTTTGATCCCCAAAATAATTTTGGCTTATACTGACTTAACCTCTTATATAGCCGAAATGTTGTGAAAGCAAAAATGTTCATTTCGGTTCCCTCTTTCCATTCATATCTAGCAATTAGGTGTATCGACTATTAAGGAGGGGGGTCACTTTTTTGCCGATTTTTCGACCATCTCCGATTTTGCTCATTTTCACATATTTTGTAGTCCCCATGGGTCCGCGAAACAAGACAAGAGCGTTTTGCTAAATATTGCTTCTATCGTTCTGTACATGCCCTCAAAGGTGACCTCGACATGTGTTAAACATAGGAAAATGAAAAAGTTAGGTTAAAAAGTTTGTGGCAGAAAAATTTTTTGCTGTATAAAAGTCAGAACTCTGAAACCTTTTCAGAACCATTAAGGACATATTGTAGAGTGCAGCTATCTCCTCTGAAACGATTCTGTTCAGTATTGGATTTTTGGCGAATTTTTAATGTCAGAATTTTGGAAAATCGCCCATATTTGGACCATGAAAAACAGGACCTACGGTACTCTTTTGCTTGTCCTGAACGATTGGCAAAAGTTTCAGAAACGGCCAATAGATAGCTGCACTCTACGCTTAAAACCACGTCTTATGAAAGTACTCGCATGTTTCTATCATCTACAGTAAGCTCAAAAAACTTGCCACAAAAACAGCAAATTTTGCTAAAAATGGCCATTTTTCACAATTTTCACATTCTTTTGATAATTTCTCACTCATTATGTGGTAAAAAATCACCAAACTTGGCAGATTAATTAATATATCTATGTCTGTCACATAATGTGGCCAAAACAAATGTGTCAATATTGAACATGCTGCTGTGGCGGCACCTTTGATCTTTATAGGTGAAAAATGTCAATTTTAAAATTTTTCCAAATATAAACAAAATGGGTATCAATCGATAGCTAATGGAACGAGGAGCAACTTTTCTCATACAACCATGGGTCTAAAATGTTGTCTGTGCAAGATAAAACGAGTTAAAGTTATTCTGGGCAATCCTGCTAGGTTAGGTCAGTGCAGCACTCAAGCATGTATTATGAACGCCTGGATAGCTGGCCTTGAGCCACGTCTGCACTTAAATATTACCTTAGTAAAGGCTTTAATTTGGTGTATCGGTTAACCCTGTTTTCGGTCGCGTTTGGTCTCCACCTGACCTTGCAGGGCTCATCACCGGAATTTTCAAGTTTTCCGGCTTTGAACCTGAATAACTCTGTCACAGTTTGATTTCGAGCGCTAATATTCTATGTTATTTTTGCGAACATATGGGAGCATATTATGTGTGAAAATGAGCGAAATCCGTGACTATCGATTTTTGACCAAAGTGACCCCCCCTTAAGTGTCAAACTAACTGAATAACTGAAAGAATAATGGCAAAAACTAAACATTTCTATCTTTTCACCTAAAAATGCGGAAATGGTCCCCTTTTAAGCTGATAGCAGTAATAAATCAATTTGAATGAAGAATAACAGGAAAGAATTAAAATAGATGTAAGTAATTATGGAAAATCGTTAATAGAATACTTAATAATCCAATAATAAAGCATCGGGCACAAGAAAAATCAGTTTTTCAAAATTACTGCAAAATCTTAAGAAGAATTTATACTTATTTACAATCAATCGATTTATACCTATCAATTTACTTTCAACTCAATTTATACAATCTGATTGCACATTTTATCAATGCCTATTAGCTGGAGTTCCTTGCTTTAAGCTAGAGAATTTGGCCAGAAGACCTATGGCAAAACAATTGCATTGACTACATTTGTTTTAGCTCCCAGACGTGGGCTGTAATGAATGCCCTAGCCGGCACACTTGCGGAGAGACTGGTGGTATCAGCTGTAAACTACGCCGTTAACCGGTTGATCTGTTCAATTTAAAAAAACGGAAGGACTGTGAACAACTAAAATATAATCCGTTAACTTGTACCTATATATATATATGCCATGACTATTAAATGCCATTAAAATGAATTTATTTTCTAAGTTTTTTTATGAATGTTTAAGCTTATTGTGAATCAAAGAATTCACGCTAGTATCAACAACACTCAGCATAAATGAAATTACACATTACATTAGAAAACTCAAAAATATTCTAAACAATGATTGAGCTAAATCTTCACAACTTCAATAGTTCCATTAATGAATCTGGCTTGGTTCGAACTTCATCGAATTCTGGAGATTTTCGGAATTCATCCAAATCTGATTTCACTAATGCCAAACATTTCGTTTTAAGATCCTTCAAATCCAGCAAATTTGACAGCAACAAATATTCCCAATCCTATGTGACATCGACTTTCTGAATCAGAAGAAACTAGAATAGGCAAGCAGATCAGGCAGCTCATAACGATGACCCAACAAAGCCAAATCTTTGGGGTTAAATGAAGTCTAAAAGTCAAATTATTTCAAGGTTAAAACAAATTAAACTAATTTTTCCACCCTGCCTATTCGGGAAATTAACAACACTAGTCGGGAAGCGAATGACAAACGTAACGGAGACGGATAAAAATGCTCAGTAAAAAGATCCTATGGAAAACAAAAAACTGTGGAATAAAGCCGTATCGGCCCGCCTGTTTCCTGACACAGGAACGCCTGGATTTATTTACTTTTCGGGAGAAGGCCCCGAACGTTTCCGGTCTCCACCGCTACCCCGACTTCCCCGCCCCTCCCCCCTTGGCCCCACTCTTGTTTTTGGGCCTCCTCTCGCTTTGAATTTTGGTGCCGTGACGACTTAGGTTCCAACAGGTTCGAATCCCCGCTACCATAAAGCTTCCACAAATCCCCTTGAGCAAGGGACTAAGCACATACCGGTTCGCCGTGGGCTCTAGCCAACCCAGCAATCCATGCTTAATTGGTCGATCAATGGGTACCACTACGGTGGGAAGGCAACAGGAGCCTGTTGCAGAAGCGCCGCCCCCGGCCCGTTTCCACGGATGCAGTTATTTGAGGTGACACTCCTGGCTCTACGGTTCAGAATCCGGGGATGAGCACCGGCACCATATGGTAAAGGTAAAGGTTTACCTGAAGTACTGTTGTGCACCGGCCTTGTCTAGACCGGCTGGCCGGCGGCCGGCCGCCGGCCGGCCGCCGGCCGGCCGGCCGGTGACCGGCCGGCCCAGGTCCAAAGTGGGCCGGCCGGTGACAGGCCGGCCGGTGACAATCCGGCCGGTCAAATGTGAGGCAGCCGACCGGCCAGTGATAATTTCTGCAGCTTATCGCCTTAAATTTGCTAAAATCTGCCTTGAAAACTATCAAAAATCTTAATTTTTATTTGTATTTTGGATAGTCTGCGAAAAGTGGCACCGGCCGGCCGGCCGGCCGTTGTTGGGCCGGCGGCCGCCGGCCGGCCGGTCGGTTCTGGGCCAGCGGCCACCGGCCGGCCGGCCGGCCGGTACAGGCCGGCAGGCCGGCATCGCGAGCTGGGCTGGCCGGCCCACGAAAAATTGGGCCGGTGAACAACACTAACCTGAAGTACCAATTGCCAAATTTAAAGTGTGTATGTCAAAATTTCAAACATTTTCCGGCTTCGCCAAAATGCTTTTTTTTAAAATCATCAAGTTTGATACACATACTGAATACGTATGGCAAAAAACACAACATCCCTAAGAGAGTGTAATCTTCCCAGATATATATGAATACTTTCAGAAATTCTTTCACTGATTCACTGGAAAAATCGTCCAGATAAATTTTGCCACTCTTTGATTCTGAAAAATCAAATTCGAAATTCTTTTCCACTGGACTTCGAATCAGAACATTTCGATGACAGTAAAAGATTCCTCCATCAGGACGGGCGATTTGTATTTCACTGTAGGGACTGTCAGAGCTCATATCACCAAGAGTCTATAAAAAGAAGAGTGAGACATTCTGTTCTTCCTATTGCTTTAAGCTTGAAATCTGCTCGGCACATTAAGGCCGAGATCTCGGGGGGGTCCCAATTACACGTGCAAGCTTGTAAAGGCGTTTAGCTGTTCTCTGGGCCTATTTCTTTAAAGATTAAAATGGTCGGATTAAACGGATTAAAATTTTAATTTCTATTTCTTAATGCAGGATTAAACGGATTAAAAGGATTAAAATTAACTCGTTTAATCCGACCGTTTTAATCCACGGATTAAACGAGTTGATTTTAATCCATTTAATCCGCCATTAAAGAAACAGCGATTAAATATTTAATCCGGCAACTGTTAATCCGTTTAATCCGCGTAGCTGCACGAGGATTAAAAGTTAGTTGAAAATGCAGGCGGAGGATTAAACGGATTAAAATTAATCTTTAAAGAAACAGCGATTAAGCAGGTCGGATTAAAATTAACTCGTTGAGTGTTTAATCCGAAGTGTGAATAAAGAAACAGGATTAGATTCAAATTTTAATCCTAGGTGCATTAAAGAAATGGGATTAAATTTAATCCGTTTAACTCGTTTAACTCGCTGGATTAAATATTAATCCGTTTAATCCGAGGTGCTATTTCTTTAATGCGGATTAATTTTAATCTAATCCGTTTAATCTTTAAAGAAATAGGGCCTCTGATTGGCTGATTTTTAACTCCCGTATGCCGTTAGAAATCTTAAAGCATATTTCAAGTTTAAATCACTAGGGGCCTATTTCTTTAAAGATTAAAATGGTCGGATTAAACGGATTAAAAATCAGCCGGATTAAAATTTTAACTGCTATTTCTTTAATGCAGGATTAAACGGATTAAACGGATTAAAATTAACTAGTTTAATCCGACCATTTTTAATCCGCGGATTAAACGAGTTGATTTTAATCCGTTTAATCCGCCATTAAAGAAACAGCGATTAAAAATTTTAATCCGCCAACTTTTAATCCGTTTAATCCGAGTAGCTGCCCGAGGATTAAAAACTAGTTGAAAATACAGGCGGTGGATTAAACGGATTAAAATTAATCTTTAAAGAAACAGCGATTAACCAGGTCGGATTAAAATTAACTCGTTGATTTTTTAATCCGAAGTGTGAATAAAGAAACAGGATTAGATTAAAATTTTAATCCTAGGTGCATTAAAGAAATAGGATTAAATTTAATCCGTTTAACTCGTTTAACTCGCTGGATTACATTTTAATCCGTTTAATCCGAGGTGCTATTTCTTTAATGCGGATTAATTTTAATCTAATCCGTTTAATCTTTAAAGAAATAGGGCCTCTGATTGGCTGATTTTTAACTCCCGTATGCCGTTAGAAATCTTAAAGCATATTTCAAGTTTAAATCACTAGGGGCCTATTTCTTTAAAGATTAAAATGGTCGGATTAAACGGATTAAAAATCAGCCGGATTAAAATTTTAACTGCTATTTCTTTAATGCAGGATTAAACGGATTAAACGGATTAAAATTAACTAGTTTAATCCGACCATTTTTAATCCGCGGATTAAACGAGTTGATTTTAATCCGTTTAATCCGCCATTAAAGAAACAGCGATTAAAAATTTTAATCCGCCAACTTTTAATCCGTTTAATCCGAGTAGCTGCCCGAGGATTAAAAACTAGTTGAAAATACAGGCGGTGGATTAAACGGATTAAAATTAATCTTTAAAGAAACAGCGATTAACCAGGTCGGATTAAAATTAACTCGTTGATTTTTTAATCCGAAGTGTGAATAAAGAAACAGGATTAGATTAAAATTTTAATCCTAGGTGCATTAAAGAAATAGGATTAAATTTAATCCGTTTAACTCGTTTAACTCGCTGGATTACATTTTAATCCGTTTAATCCGAGGTGCTATTTCTTTAATGCGGATTAATTTTAATCTAATCCGTTTAATCTTTAAAGAAATAGGGCCTAGGAAGGAGAGAGTGTATCACTCTTCCTTTTATAGACTCTTGATATCACAAAAACACTACTTAGAGAGTCAGCCCTCACGCAGACCATAGGGCAAGCAACACTGTCATGAAAGTCGACAACTAAAGACGCGTTTCAGTAGAGCCAGCGTCACCCTGGTCTGACCGGATCCAGGAGACCCGGTGATCAGGAACCGGGCGGCCCGAGACCGAGACCGAGACCAGCCCGCCGGGGCAGAGCAGAGTTGCAAGGGGGTTGTGGCCCCTGAGGACCCGGAGGGTTATCTTCAGCAGTCAGAATTTCATTTGTCAGAAATTAACTTTTCAAGCTTTCATAAGTCAGAATTTCATTAGCCAGAATTTCATAAGTCAGAATTTAGTCTGTCAGAATTTTATTAAAGGCACTCCAGAATGTATGTCTCTGCTAGGGTTGGACGTTGGCGGGTGCGACTATTGGTCGACCAATGGACGGTAAAGCCATTAGCCGATGGCCGTTCCTAGGCCGTTGGCCGGTTACCAGCCAACGGCAAACGAAAGGTCAATTGGCCGTCCGCCCTTGGCTGTTGGCCGGCCAACGACCAACACTAGTCACTGCAAATCAGCTAACAGTAAGGAAGATCTGTTGGCTGATTTTCAGGAAGGTTCACCACAACTGGGTTGGGTCCGCCTACCTACATCCTCCGACCGAGAAGGAGAAATGACGAATCTACTGTTTCGTTCAAATCCTAAGAGAATCAGTATGAAGAAAATCATTATCAAATTAAAGTTAAGGTGGGCTACTAAAGGTTTGCCCCAACTTTGACCGATTGGCCTACTCTATGGCGCAGACATAAAGGATGGGTGTTTTGTTTTCACACAAATATCAGGTATTGAGATCTTAGCTGGCCTCCAGCCGTGTGCAGACGTAGCATTTATATATGTACCCGATCCCCCATTTTCACAACTAGCAACTAACCAGCTGCAACTAACTGCAACCAATTAGAAAATGGCTTAACTTGCGGCATTCCATAAACGTAAAAAAATCTTTTTCAAATTTGGCAAGCGACCACTTAAGCTAGATAGCAGCTATCGGGGCAACTAAGAAAACGTCAATGGGTATATTTGTGTAGAACACATTTGTTAAGTAGCAGCCCTCCAGCTTGCATGGTGAATGTTCCACAATCTTTGGAAAAAATTGGTCGTGTTTTTGCAAAAAACTACATTTTTTATGCTAGCAGCCAACGGGACAGCAACTGGAAAGTGATTATGCGTCAGATGATTTGCCCCTGTAATGTCTTTAGATCGGCACATTTCGTTTAATTCTACAGCCTGCAGAGCACAAGTAATAATGAATTATATTTGATTTCTGCAGAAAGGACAAGTTATCGGCGCCAAAATCAGAAAATTGGCTATATCTCAAGATCGGGAAAAGCTACAAAGTTGCTTTCAAAAGCTCTTGTCAGTTTCAGCTTCAGCTCTCCTCATAAAGTCCTTCAGGTTGTGTGGGGAGGGGGCGGTAGCCCAAGGCTAAGTAATGGCAGTCATCAGCTGACTGGATCCTATACCAGCTGTACTCGATCGGTGTAGAGTGCCCATTGTAGATCATCACGTACGTGCCGGGCTGTGCCGCCCCCATGCGTTGGGCGGTCATGGCGGAATAAGTTAAAGACCGGATCATACATGCCTAGTCGTCGGGAGTAGCTGGATTAAGGGGGGAGGGTCACTTTGGTCAAAAATCTATAGTAACGGAATTCGTTCATTTTCACATATAATATGCACCCATATGTTCTCATAAACAAGACAAAATATCAGAGTTCGAAATTAAACTGTGACCATGTTATTCAGGTTCTAAACTGGAAAACTTGAAAATCCCGGTGATGAGCCCTTTAAATTCGAGTGAAGACCCAACGCAATCGAGTACATGGTTTACCGACAAACCAAATTAAAGCCTTTACTAAGATAATACTTCAGTGCAGAAACAGCTCAAGGCTAGCTATCCAGGCGTTCGCAATCCATGTTTTAGTGATGAACTGACCTAAGTTTGGAGCACTGCCCAGTATAAGTTTAACTCACTTTAACTTACACAGACAGCATTTTAGACCCATAAATCTATGAGACAAGTTGCTCCCCGTGCTAGTAGCTATCGATTGATACCCAATTTAACTATATTTGGAAAAATTAAAAAATATGCATTTTGACCTGTGACATAAAGATCAAAGGTGCCGCCACAGCAGACGTATTCAATGTCGAAGCATTTGTTTTGGACAACTAATGTGGCAGACATGGATTTATTAATGTGCCAGGCTTGAGGATATTTTTAGCACATAATGGATGTGAAATTAGCAAGAGTAAGTGAAAATTATGAAAAATGGAATTTTTAGCAAAATTTGATGTTTTTGTGGCAAGTTTTTTGCTCTTACTATAAATGATAGAAATTTGCGAATACTTTCATAAGACGTGTTTAGAGTGCAGGTATCTATCGGTCATTTCTGTTGATTTTGGCAATCGTTCAGGACAAACAAAAGAGTACTGTAGGTCCTGTTTTTCCGGGTCCAAAAAAGCCGATTTTCCAAAATTCTGACTTTAAATTCAAAAAATCGTCACTCAACAGAATTGAACCAAGCTAGATAGCTGCACTCTACAACATATTTCTAACATGTGTGCAAGATTGTAGCGCTGTATCTTTCATACAGCGAAAAATTTTTCTGCCACAAACTTTTTAACCTAACTTTTTCGTTTTCCTATGTTTAACACAGACGAAGCCCACCCTTGAAGGGCTCTACAGAACTATAGAAGCAATATTACGCAAAATGCACTTGTCTTGTTTTGAGGGCCCATGGGGACTACAAAATATGTAAGAATGAGCAAAATTAGTTTAGATTTTACGAATGTTAGTAAGCCAGGGCAGTAATCCTCTTCCAGCATCAAGCTCATCTCCCCGTTGCCGGTTTATAGATGAACTGTCATTGGAGGCGGAGGGACTGTTCCGAGTGTCAGTATTGATAAGGTCTAATCGTTCAGTTAAAGTAGCGAAAATAAGCGCTCAGAAGGGCAGCTAACCCCCACCAGGAAGAAACAGGACTCCTCTCAAAATAGTTTCAGTTTTAGTTTCTGTACCTGACCCATTCGGATTATTACTTCTTGAACTCATTACTTTTTTGAACTGGAACTGGAACTTATTACTTTTTGAACTAATTATGTAGAGGCGCGATAGAAGCGCCCCTACTTCGAATTTTTGCACTAGGCGACAGTTACCGCGCGCTTGATTTTTCTCAGAAAGTAACGCTTTTTGGAAATGCATTTTACGGCATTTAAGTGTTGGAACGATGTAGGCATTGTGGATCCATACTACTATTGTATATAATATGTTGGTAGACAGTATACCCCATGCTACTTAGTTTGGTCATTTTGGCACCTGGCCAATTGCTCTGTGCCAAGGTCCCAAAGTAGGACTTCGCTAGTTTGTTACCAAAATTTGGTCACACTTTTCTAGAACTGGATAGCAGCTGGATAGGTCTAGCATCCTTTGTTGAAAATTACCAGTAGGGGTGCATAAAGTAACGAGGGGGGATTTTATTAATTTTGCTTTCTAGCTTTCAGGTGATTTGCCCAAACTTAGTATTTTTGGCCCATTTGGGCTAAAAGCTTCACATTCACCAGAAATGGCCTGAAAGTCATTAAATATGGCGTTTTTGGCTTTTCGGTTTTATAGTAAATCGGGGTCGACATTTTATAATATATTAGTCATTAAAGTATTAGTCCAGAAGTTATTGCCGGGATGGAACGTGTCCATACCTACTTTCATAAGCTGCATTTTATTGAAGCATAACCTGATTTGTAATAATGTATCTCGTGCAGAGGTGATAATTTAAATTTCAAATTTAAATCATAACCTGATTTGTAATAATGTATTTCGTGTAGAGGTGATAATTTAAATTTCAAATTTAAATTTAAATAACAGACATCAAGAAATCAGTTGGTCACAAATACGTGTTCTTAGACTATAAATAAAGGTAGTATAAGTGCGTTAAAACCTTTTAAAGTGCTATCAGTGTGATACACAATCAGTCTAAAATTTTGGACAACACCCAGAGTCATGTTTTGCGTTGGTCAGAATTCCGGACAATACTCTGCAGGAAGTTGAAAGTCTTTGAAAGTCTCATGAATCACATGAAATCTCATTTGAAAATGAAATATCTAGCTATTTCTTTTGTTTTAAATAGAAGTTTCAATTTTTCTGAACGAAAAAATAATCACTTGGGGTTCAATCCACCAACCCTTCGGGTGATGTGCGAGAAGCATAGCCACTACACAATGTCAACATTGGGAAGACAAAAATAAAGATAAATTGTTTCTTATTTTCCAGACATCAGCGAGACTGTCTGGGATTCCAGACAGTCATTAATTATTTATGCAAATTAGTTGTCTGTTTTTCCAGACAATACTTTTAATTTTACTTCCTTGTTTTTATATTGCTGTTGCAAGCGGTGGGCCTTAATTAGAGTGGCCCTTTTTCATTAAATATTTGATCATGTATGGATTAATGATATGGCAGACGTACAAGCCTGTTTTTCCCAAGGTAAGCATTGCAAAGGTAACTTTATGTTTTCTTGTCATAATAGCAATATCGAACAATTAAACAAAAATCGCATTAAGACATTTTTAGCATAACGTTTACATTTTCCCAGTTAATCCATTTATTTGCAGGGACATTTTGTTACAGGTTTGTGTGGTGAGGTTGGAGTAGTCTTGTAATTGTATTTTTTGTTGACCTTTTAGGTAGTTAAAGAGGTTCCAGGCTAGCCCCTGTACGTCATTCAGAAGGATAAGTCAGCTAGTCCTGTGGAAGTTCAGCTCCTGGGCAGTACAAATTTTCCAAAGATTCCGACTCTTTTCCTGGAAATGATGGGTGGGCCTTAATTATGAGTGGCCCTTTTTATTAAATGTTTAACCATTTATGGATTAATGATTTGGCAGACGTCCAAGACTGATTTGCCCAAGGTAAGTATTGCAAAGGTAAGTTTATGTTTTCTTGCCATAATAGCAATATTGAACAATTAAACAAAAATCGCATTAAGACTTGCATAGAACCCATTTGTTGTACCATAAAATTTTGCAACAGAATTAAGCAACAGTCTCAATAATACTAAGAGTAAGTGAAGCTAAACAAAAAGAAAAAATAAAAACAAAAATAAAATTTGACACATACAACTGATCTAGATCACAAAAATTTACGATTGAACCTCTCTTCCGAGAAAATCCCTAGCTAGCTGTTTTTCAGTTGGACTGTGCTCAAACCTCAACTGGATCGCCAATATCGGACGGCTCGTCGTTATTTAGAGCAGCTACAGGGTGATAGCGGTGACTTGATGACTGTTTCTCGAGCCACGTTAACGTTTACATTTTCCCAGTTAATCCATTTATTTGCAGGGACATTTTGTTACAGGTTTGTGTGGTGAGGTTGGAGTAGTCTTGTAATTGTATTTTTTGTTGGCCTTTTAGGTAGTTAAAGAGGTTCCAGGCTCGCCCGTGTACGTCATTCAGAAGGATAAGTCAGCTAGTCCTGTGGAAGTTCAGCTCCTGGGCAGTACAAATTTTCCAGAGATTCCGACTTTTTTCCTAGAAATGATGGGTGGGCCTTAATTATGAGTGGCCCCTTTTATTAAATGTTTAACCATTTATGGATTAATGATCTGGCAGACGTCCAAGACTGACTTGCCCAGGTCATTTGTCCTGACAGTTTGTCGATGTGCGTTGCAGGAAGCGTTTCCCTAGCATGGTGTCATCTCCAGTAGTTTACTGCTTGAGCATAATTTATGCTTGTAAAAATGGAAACCTTGTAGCAAGTGGTTTGTCTGCCACTCAGCTATACAGGAGAAAGCTGCAATCAGAGAGCTACCTCGCTTCAATGTACAAAGCAGTACTGCCTTTACTGTCACTTCCGGTTGGGTAGAAGCCCCCTTCTTTGGTTTAGTGTTTGGCTTAGTGGGCCGAGCGATCGAGCGTCAATCCAGAAACCGCGTATTCGAGTCCCAACTGAGGACTGAAGTGCCGGTCGCAACCGCTGCTGCTGGACTTGCAATAATATTCTTTAACTAGGGTCAATCGCATGAGGAATGCAAAATAACTTTGGATTTTAGACTGCCAGAATTTCGTAGCGAGATTCACTTTTGCTTATGCGATAGGAACTTGCTGAAAAGTTTAAGTAGGGCTTAGCCAGATGAATAAATGATTTTACGGTTAAGTGCTACGGTAATCGTGATACCTGTGGTAGTAGTACCAAGAGTACATAATAACTAGACAGTGACAAGCGTCACATTCTTAGTTATCAAGCAAACAAGCAATATTTTGTGCAAAAGGTGTGTTTCCTATGGGCGAACATTTTTGTAAATTGTAAGCCTGCTGCGCAACCAATAATTGTTTATAACTGGCTTTCCTGCTTATTAACAGAAACTATACGTGCAAAACACTGTGTGATTTTTATAAGATGTTTGAACAAATTACCGATACACCGATAAATGATGGAAAAAATTTGCCTAGCTATCTCTTCATCTGTTTTATGCTTTGAAGAATTTTCGCCGAGCAGTTAATGAAAAAATTTGATGAGTCATCAGAATACAGAGTATGGAACTGTCAGATTAGGGAAGCAATTACTTTCACCAAGAGTACATAATAATAAGAGTATGCCACTAGGCAAGCTCTATTTCATCAGAGCAAAAACTATGCTCTGCTCGCTAACGGCCCACCCCCCCCGCAAATTAGACCCTTCACTTCAAAGAATTTTGTGCGCTATGTTTGTGTTCTAAAGCTCGAAGCAGGCACAAAATTCGCGCACGCACTGCTTGTGTTTTTGAGCTTAAGCACATAAACATAGAGCGAGTGAGCGTACCCCCGTTTCGACTAGGTACTGATTTGCGGGGGGGGTCACTGGGGTCTGATTTGCGGGGGGGGGGTAGGCCGTTAGCGTGCAGAGCATAGTTTTTGCTCTGATAACATAGAGCTTGCCTAGTGGCATACTCTTATTATTATGTACTCTTGCTTTCACATATGCGTAATTACATTGATTGGAAGTAGAAACTTTGGAAATTAGAAATTCACACGCAAAAGATGCCAGCCCTATATTAAACCACTGCACACACGCTGTTATGGAAAAACATACCTTTTTCAAGCAAAATACGTGCGAGGGCAAGGGCCGAGCAAACATAAGAGACCTGCTGCGCTGAGGCGCAGCAGGAAAAACATCGTCTGCACAATAACGGCTGACCCCCCACAACAGAGTATGTCTACTTCAAAGAAATTTGCACGCTATGCCTACATTGTTAACATGCCTACAGTTTTAATTGCATTAACCTAATTAAAGTTATGGTTAGCTAATTATAATTACCAAGAGTGTATGCATAATATAAGAGTGTGCCACTAGGCACACTCTATATTATCAGAGCAAAAACTATGCTCTGCTCGCTAACGGCCCACCCCCCCCCCGCAAATCAGACCCTAGTGACTTCCCCGCAAATCAGTACCTAGTCGAAACGGGGATACGCTCACTCGATCTATGTTTATGTGCTTTAGCTCGAAAACACAAGCACTGCGTGCGCAGAGTTTTGTGTCAGTTTCGAGCTTTAGCACACATGCATAGAGGAGAAAATTTTTTGGAGTGAAGGGTCTAATGTGCGGAGGGGTCAGCCGTTAGCGTGCAGAGGATGTGTCACGCCTATAATACATAGAGTATGACTGCTGTCATACTCTTATGTATTATGTACTCTTGGTTAAACCAATCCCAACTGATAAGGAAAAGGAATTATTAATTACACTGACTACGTAACCCGCTAACAGGAACACAGAAAATACGCATTCACAAGTCTATAAATATGAAAACATTTGTGGCAGCCACGTATACATATCTTTATCCTCTCCACTCCTTGCCAAATTCAAAACAGCTATCACCAATTCCTATTTCAAAGATTGATCTACATATACAGGACTGACAGGACAGTCCTTACTCCTTATACAGTCACAACACGATCCTTCCCCGTCATAACAATAATACATTCAGCAGATGATGGATGAGTATGCGGATTAAACAAAGATATTTGTTCAAACAAGGGATGCTTATTCACCAGACGCTTTGAACCTTTTTTGGCAATCATGCGGCCTCTGCCAGGCTCCAATCTCACATCAAATTTTTCGACGAATCTGTAACTTAGCACATTCATATCCACTCCATAATGCAAAAGTGCAAGCCGTTCTTGAACCAAAGCTCTCATGGCATCCTTAAGAATAGTTAGTTTTGCTTCAATGTTAAGTGACTCCAGACAGGTCAGACACACCAAAGTCCGACCCAGAGATTCAGCCAACTCAGCACTACAGTGGACATCCAAGCAACTAAGATGAATCTTTCTCAGATTGGGGGGGCCGAAGCATAAAATAGTCCAGCCATAATGACAAACTTGAATTTGAAGCTTCCTCTCCTGAACCATCCTCACTATTTTCATCTTCAATTGATAATGCTAGATCCAACAAATTTTGGGGGGCTTCATTTTCAGGAATCACTGTAGAGGCCAGCGAAGGAATCTTTCATAGTAAGAGATTTGAACTTTGATCCAACTCGGACCGCAGCCGTCTCGGTGACAAAATCAACGTTACAAAGTGTCAGGCAAACCAGAATCCAGTGCGTGCACCAATTTTGTGCCTGCTTCGAGAATTTGAACATAAACATAGCGCACAAAATTCTTTGAAGTGAAGGATCTAATTTGCGGGGGGGGGGGCGGGCTGTTAGCGAGCAGAGCACAGTTTTTGCTCTGATAACAGAGAGTGTGCCTTGTGGCACACCCTTATGTTATGTACTCTTGTTATTATGTACTCCTGGTAGTACCAAGAGTACATAATAACTAAGAGTGTGACAAGCGTCAAACTCTTAGTTATTAGGCTGGGGACATCATCTGCACGATAACGGCTGACCCCCTACACAAATTAGACCCCAGTGACCCCTCCCACAAATGAGTACCTAGTACACATTTGTGTACCATCACTCGCTTGTATGTTTATGTGTTGAAGCTCGAAAGTGGCCAGCTGCTGATAGAACGTTTTTGGCTTCAGCACATAAACATACAAGCGAGTGATGGTACACAAATGTGTACTAGGTACTCATTTGTGGGAGGGGTCACTGGGGTCTAATTTGTGTAGGGGGTCAGCCGTTATCGTGCAGATGATGTCCCCAGCCTAATAACTAAGAGTATGACGCTTGTCACACTCTTAGTTATTATGTACTCTTGGTAGTACTAATAACAGCAGGTGTAGTAGTGGTAATACGTGTCGTGGTGGTGGTAGCTGTAGCTGTAGCTGTGGTGGTGGTGGTGGTGGTGGTGGTGGTAACAGCAGTTGTACTAGTAATGGGGAGAGATGTAGTTGCTGCTTTGTCACGGAGTGTTGGGCTGAATGCCACAACTCCTTGGCTTTTCCAGGTTTTCCAGACCTCTTTGAAAACAGTTCGTATTAGGTTAGCTTCCTTTTGCGATTAGACGGGACATCTAAAGTATCAAGTGTACAATTGAGACTGCCAATTGCGCTTGTTAAATGCTTCGTTTTATGTTAACTTTAGTGTTCTTGTCCCATGAGCCAGTAAGAGCGCAAACCTCTGTCAAAACACATTGATTTACAGCGTTATAGCGACATTAAGCAGAGACAATAGAATTAGGCAGTGTTGATGTGCGATATGGTACCCCATGGGATCCCATGGGATGGGACCCAGATCTCGTCCTAAATGGGATGGTGGATTACTTGCAGTTGGATCCGCTCTGACAGTGGAATACCAAAATTTTCTGAAATTCTTATGTCTAAAAGTTGAAACATTTATAGATGATATGTTAACTTTGAGTTTATATCTAAAGCCGGTTTCAAATCGGTGAGCGAGAGAGATAGGTCGTTTTTCTTGGCACATCTCACAAGATATCATGACCACTCACGGTAGCGCAATACTGGTTGCACTCAGAACTAATTTTCCAAATAAAATTTAATTAATTGCCGATAGGTTCTGCTAGTGTGCCTGCTGACCTTTCCCATTGGCTTTCTACATATTACACATTTGGTCTGGACGACCCTAACGTTGTGACGACTCGAGAGATGTTTTCTCGTTTTTCCAAATCTACGAACAGCGCTTTCCGGTCCGGAAATGTAATTGCAGTTTGCTTTCGGGCACGTAATATGTTGTGCAACCTTGTCGACGAAGATAGGGGTAAGAGTGGAGTATAGGAGCTTAATTTTCCAAATAAAATTCAAATAATTACCGATCTGATCTGGTCTGGCAAGTGTGCATAGAGACCTTGCCCATGGGTCTTCTACATATTATACACGTCTTCTGTCTGGATGATCCTAACATTGTGGCGAATCAACAAGTGGTTTCGCATTTTGTCAAATCGTCGGATAGCACTATCTTGTCCGGAAATTTGCAGTTTGCTTTTAGGCACGCAATCTGTTGTGCAGCCTTGATGTGATCTACGCATGGCATATATATAGGTACAAGTTAACGGATTATTTTTTAGTTCTTCAGTCCTTCCATTTTTAATTTTTTCATGAACCGGTCAACCGGTTAACGGCGTAGTTTGCAGCTGATACCACCAGTCTCTCTGCAAGTGTGCAGTCTAGGGCATTGATTACATCCTACGTCTGGGAACTAAAACAAATGTATTCAATGCAATTGTTTTGCTATAGGTATTCTGGCCAAATCTCTAGCTTAAAGCAAGGAACTCCACTTAATAGGCATTGACAAAATGTGCAATCAGATTGTATAAATAGAGTAGAAAGTAATCGATATGTATAAATCGATTGATTACAAATAAATGTAAATCTTCTTAAGATTTTGCATTAATTTTGAAAAAACTGACCTCCGTTCGCAAGTATGTCGGGATATCTTCCCGAAGGCACGGCGGCAGTTCACGCATCTTGTTCTCAAGACGGTTACATCATGCGCCAGGCGAAGGTGCTTGCGGATCTTGTATAAACGACGAAACGCAGTATTCTGTCTGGCCTTGTACTCACACACTCTAACGGGACAGGTAAGTTCATTACCTGTCATGTCATGTCATGTCATGTGTGTGTGACATAGAGTGTGGTAATGATCTGGCTCTGGCCACTAAACAAAACAAACAATTTACAATTACATCTGAAGATTTTGCTACGATAAATGAGAAAGAAGATGAATGAACAATGTATCCAATAATATTGGTTTACATATCACGTGATTTGTCATTTTCTGCTCTTCATTTTGACATAAAACTTGTCAGAATGTGTGCCTGCTTTTAGTTTACCGCCTGCAGTTTTATATTGGCACGTTGACTGAGTGACTTTTTCAGGTTTTAATTTTTTTAACACTATATGTTATTATCCTCTACTGAACTCAATATTGAACTATTAGCTTACTATTTATCAATGTGAGCTTTACTATTCCCACCTCCATTAGGTATAGAATTAGATATCGTGCCTTCTTAAGGATTATGGAGGACGAGGCTGCCAAGCTGATTCTATTTTTGAGGATGGAACGAAAGCATAGTACGAGCTCGATCCCTGTATTTCCACGTCCACCTATGTAATTTTTGACTTAATTTCTTCTCGCATTGGCCCGACCGAAGACAGTTGATAATATGGTTCGTACTGAAGATTTGAGCTAAAATAGTGCTGCCCCAGCTTTTTATAAGTGTGGCATGGAATGGTAAACAATCGAACTTTAAGAAGGAAACTATGTCGGACGTGGAATCTGGCAACTGGATTGAATTGCTTTGATTTTCTAGAATTAGACTAGCTGAAAAGTTATAGCAAAACAATTAATACAAATATTTCGCATATAATAAATTTTCATATAAATTCAAATTCATTCAAATAAAATAATAAATAAGTTTTCAGTTCTTTTCTTCCGCCCTTCTACCGCCCTTCTTTCTTCTGCCCCTTTTAGCCGGTCAGCTGGCTTACGGCAAAATTAACAACTGATAAAATGAGGCTTTCCGCACAGCTGCGGGCAATGCTGCTGAAATCGGCCACGATTGGGTTCTAAAACAATTGTACAAATGTAAGTGCAATTGTTTTGCCATAGGTCTTCTAGCCAAATCTATAGCTTAAAGCAAGGAACTCCAGTTAATAGGCATTGACAATATGTGCAATCAGATTGTATAAATTGAGTAGAAAGTAAATCGATAGATATAAATCGATTGATCATAAATAAATGTAAATTCTTCTTAACATTTTGCAGTAATTTTGAGAAAACTGACCTCCGTTCGCAACTATGTCGGCTAATCTTCCCGAAGGCACGGCGGCAGTTCACGCATCTTGTTCGCAGGACGGTTACATCATGCGTCAGGCGAAGGTGCTTGCGGATTTTGTAGAAACGGCGAAACGCAGTAGTCTGCCTAGCCGTGTACTCGCACCCTCTAACGGGACAGGTAAGTTCATTGGCGACCCTGTCGACATAGAGTGTGGTAATGATCTGGCTCTGGCCACTAAGTAAGTAAGTAAGTAAGTAAGTATTCCTTCCCGCCCGCTAGCGGTGAGCTGTCGCGAGGCCCCTTAGGGACATTCAATGGAAGCCACCTTGCTTAACACAAGGGTGCCGTCACCGAATGTAGGAAGTTTGCCGAAGGCTTGTCGTCCACACTTTTATGTGCAGAACAGTAGAACGAGACCATAACAGTCCGAGCATGTTTTATAACGACACTCCCCCAACTGGCCGTTGGGCCCGCTGGAGGGAGAGTCTCGAACTGATATGGCCAAACCTCCATATCGTCCATTTGGCCAACTGACATCGACCTGTAGCGGGCAGGTTACCTGTATATATCCTGATCTAATGTGTCTTACTATCCCCTTTGTCCAATGGCACGTTCCGTTCTGTTTATGTGGTTGATCTGTCACAGGGAGGCGGACCGTAGTTACGAACCGATCCTGTGACAGTTGATGTCTTCTGGTGGAGACTGTACTTCAGCTTCCAACTGATTCAAACTACGACCAAGCAGGCCCGGTTCTTCCTCCCTGTATCACCTATTCTAATCTAGAAATCTAGCTTAAAGCAAGGAACTCCAGTTAATAGGCATTGACAAAATGTGCAATCAGACTGTATAAGTTGAATAGAAAGTAAATCGATAGCTATAAATCGATTGATTATAAATAAATGTAAATTCTTCTTAAGATTTTGCAGTGATTTTGAAAAAACTGACCTCCGTTCGCAAGTATGTCGGCTAATCTTCCCGAAGGCACGGCGGCAGTTCACGCATCTTGTTCGCAGGACAGTTACATCATGCGTCAGGCGAAGGTGCTTGCGGATTTTGTAGAAACGGCGAAAAGCCGTAGACTGCCTAGCCGTGTACTCGCACCCTCTAACGGGACAGGTAAGTTCGTTGGCGACCCTGTCGACATGTGTGGTAATAATCTGGCTCTGGCCACTAAACAAAACAAACAATTTACAATTACATCTGAAGATTGCTACGATAAATGAGAAAGAAGATGAATGAACAATGTATCCAATAATACTGGTTTACATATCACGTGATTCGTCATTTTCTGCTCTTCATTTTGACATAAAACTTGTCAGAATGTGTGCCTGCTTTTAGTTTACCGCCTGCAGTTTTATATTGGCACGGCGACTCAGTGGCTTTTTCATGATGTTTTAATTTTTTTAAAAAATGACACACATCTAGCCAATTTAAAAATTCTGAAATAAAAACTATATACACATTGGAAACATTGAAAAACTAAACCAAAGGCTAAAAAGAAAAATAATAAACGCACTTACTTTTGAGCAGTCATTCTTTAAAGATGACACTATGTCATCTAATGTGTCATCCGACTACTAATGTGTCACCTGACTAATTTATTGTTCTAAGCTAAAAAATTTACTTACTTCAAGCTTAACGTGGAAGATGATGTCTGTATCATTTCTAGCTTTTGTAAAGTTTCGAATTTTTGAAGATTTGCGAGCAGCTTCCCCAAGCTTTGAAGTTGAAGCGAAACTCGTTAAAAGAAAAGGAAAGGAGCTGACTGAAATTAAGGTCGCGCCGAGGCCGTGTAACGGGGCCGGGCCGGCCAGGTCCCGCAAATTTTTTCAACGGCCCGGCCCCGCCAATTTTGGGCCCCGGCCCTGTAACACGGCCCCGCAGGGCCGACGGGGCCGATCAGTAAATATAACAACTTTGTTCTATGTTTTCTGCCACACACATATTGATATTTTTTATATATGTAGCACACAGTTCTCTTGAATGTAGCGTTGTCTGTTATCAAGAATACAGTTTTTCAACCATTCAAACTCAATTTCAATTTGTCCTGAGAATCTGGTTGGTTGGTTATCAGAGCCAGTAGAGTTTATTATTTGTTTTCGTTTAATATTTGGCATACAATCCAAACTTAAACAATTTGAAAAGTTTGTTTGAGGTTTGAAAAGCTTCCTCTATTTATTTGACTGAAAAGCCAACTTGGCGAAACTAGGAAATTTTCCAAAATTTAATATAGAGATTTCAGCCACAAGGTGTCAACTTTGGTCTGCTTTACAATTATTGATCACGAACAATAAATCCGAATACAAAATATTTATTAAAAACGCTATACGGATGAAGCATCAAGACTGTTTGAGGTCGGCCGGCCTAAGCCGGTCGCCGGCCGGCCGCCGGCCGATGACTTTTGCTCGCCGTGAATCGATCTTTGCATCTACCCGGTCCACAAATTGACTCAATGCATCGTTAACCACGGGAGTCGGTATCTTCGGTAACTGTTGAGGTGCTCCACTCAAATTGATCTTAAACTTTGGAATAGGAGGAGTAAAAGTTGGAACATGCGTCACAATTTGCAGCAAATTTTGCTTTATTTCGGAACGAAAAAATTATCACTTTTATTTAAAGAAACAGACATTAGCTGACTGAATCTTGCCATAATCAAAGCATCAAAAATTCACTTGTCACTTTTATTTAAAGAAACAGACATTAGCTGACAGAATCTTGCCATTCTTTTGTGAAATAAATAACTACAGTGTAGGATGCGATCTCAGCTACAGTGCCTGTGCTGCTGTTGTAGCTATCAATATAACACTGTATGCAGAAGATACTACATCTTACAGCATTCAATGTGTTTGCCCATTACATCTTCGACAACTGTGTGTCAGTGACTTCGACAATAGAACTTTTGAGCATTTTTAATCTTTCACTCTGCTACATACTTTATGGACGTTCACAATAATTCAGCAAACAATTTTCAGCTTATGATCAACATGTCACGTAATCTTGTAACATAAAGCGCAGACGCAACTTGGGATTCATCACTAAAATGTTTTCATGCGGAAATGTTCGGAAACTCATTTGCATATGCTACCGAAACTGCAATATAAAAGCTGGAAATTTGCTGACTACTCGCACAAGTTGTCGTCAGTTGCTGATCCCTATCTTAGTTTCACCTCATTTCATCGCTGCCACCTTGGCTAATTTTCCTTGCCAATGTAAGTCTTCATTTTAATTTTGTACTCTTAACTCTGTAAACGCCACTCTGGTATTTGGTTTTCTCTTTTCTGCTTTGCTAGTATTTACCGTGTCTGTTTTCCTGTCCCTTTTCTTTTCTTTCTAGGATTACGGACACATCTGTATTTGCATTTTGCAATAAAACTGTGTTATTTTGAAATTAAATGGAAAAATAACAAAGCAAATTAGGTCTACTATCAAAATTTTTAAATCAGACGCTGAACGTATCTAGGAATCAACCTTATCTTATTAGCACCGCTATGCATGCAGATACTGCATGCCGTACTATAGTCTTTTAGTGCTTAGTACTTACTGAATCCGTAATCCCATAAAACACTACACTGTATTAACAATATTTTACAATTCCATGTTATACCTGGTAGCTTTATGACTCAAACTGCTTGCTAGGCAAGTTCGAAGTCATTGCTGGATATACTTGGATTCTAGCTGGTACACGCAAAAGAACTCTCAAGAAAATATCAAACGTCTATTAACACCTACAATGCTTAAGGGAGGGGTCCAAATTTTGGCCATTTTTACTTTCTCCGATCTCGCTGATTTTTACTTATTTTATGGTCCAAACGGTATATTTTAAAGAGTTTTTAAAATTAAAGTTGCAAGTAGTACGGTTGTTGCGTAATTTCATCTCAAAGTTGAGGTCTCGTATGATAAACAGGAAACTTAAAAAGTTTCACTTTTTATTCCGCCGGAGGCGGAATCTTTGTAATGGCTGAACCCAAAACCAATGGTAATTCTAAAGAAGGTTTGATTTACTCAGCATGTTTAGCACGTAAACCTAGCTAAGACAGTTTTTTTCGCTAAGGGGTGCGCTATCTGAATACCGCTTTGAAGCAAGTTGATCGGAAGCGTGAAACTTTTACACTGATTGCTCGGGCTTTCCTGCTTACTTCCATTTATTTTATTTTTGTTTGTTTGAAAATCTGTAATTCAACAAAAAGAAATTTAAAATTGTGACAACCTTTTATTCGTGTCCCCCCTTGGCAGAGTCGGATTTGTGTCAACACAGTTAGACAACCTTGATTATGCAAATTAGATGAGCCCTACTTAATTTTATTTGACCTTGATGATTGCATTAAAGTTGCTGTGATACTAGAAGTATCTTTAAAGGTCCGATATAGGCCAATTGCTCAAGTCATGCTCACTCCCTATTACTTCCCTTCCCTATTTAGCAGCTAATGTTTAATGTTTAACTGCTTTTCCAGCGATGGTGCAGAGCATGTTATGTAAACGGGAGCGTTGATTTTTACAAGAAGTTAGCATACTTATGCACAAATACTTACAAATGTGAGGAAAGTAAGGTGCGACTGTTGCACTGCATTGCCGGAAAACATTTGCTTCCTAGTAAATATATTGCAAAGGGGTCCCCCAGCAATTTGACAGAGGTATCGAATGAATTAATTGCAGCAACAAACAATTAAGGTGTTCCCTGATTGGGGATATATGCATATCCATGAAACCTACATGTTTCAATCACAAAATGACACTTCTATATTCATACCTCAGGTCCAGAGTAGCAAGTGAGCAATAGGGTTGCAAGCTTGTACTGTTACCAAAAGCAATCACGTTTAATCGAAAGCATAATTTACTTCTGGTTGTTTTGTCAGCACACTAATTTTCATTGTTTATTCTAAGAGATTTTCACAAATATTTTGTTTCCTGTCTTGAAAAATTTGTGCCAACAAACTCAATTATGAAACCTGTAACAATTTTTAATCAAATATCGTCACCTTCACCAAACCAAAACGCAGGTAGCTAACTCAATGTTGACATTCAGTTTTGCCACGCCATATCAGTTTTACTTGGCTCAGTGGCTGTTTTCTTCTAGATTTTGTTATTTTACTGCTCGTTTTGTGCACAAGCAAAATTCAGTCAAAGGTGTTCTGCTTCGTATCCGTAAGAACTGATTTATATCTTTAAAATATCTTAATCAATTTTTGAATATTTAAAATTTGACCCGCTGTTAAAATGGCTTCCAATTTTAAATGTTTAAAAACTAATTAAAAAATTTTAAAAGCGTAAATCAAAATTCTAATTCCAACGAATCACAGATCTAACCCAGGCCTTTCTAATGATTCCAGACAAGGCTGGTTAGCAGTGCTCAGTTTCTAGATTTTTGACACTACTCCAAAAAAGTGAAACTTTGATGTTTCCTATGGGCCTCAACATGAGGCCTCAACTTTGAGGTGAAATTACGCAACTACCGAACAACTTACAATTTTAATTTTAAAAATTCGTTACAATATACCGTCTAGGACCATAAAATACGTAAAAATCAGCGAGATCGGAGAAAGTAGAAAAAATGACCGAAATTTGGACCCCCCCTTATTAGTCCACATGGGGCAGAAAAGAAATAACTTTTACTTTTGCAAGACGCAAGACAACCCCGGCAACACAATACGAAAAAGGAAACTGGCAACTATCTGGAATCCACAATTGAAGCCATGATAGGTTTTTTACGTATTATCATAAGAGTATGACAAGCGTCATACACTATGTATTATCCGCTCGCTACATACTCTGCACGCTATCGGCTTACCCCCCCCCCTAAATCAGACCCTCCTTATCAAAGCAAAAGCGAGCGCTATGCTTGCACGCTTTAGAACGAAAACACAACTAGTCAGTTGGTTCAACGTGCGTCTGTTGCATGTAAACATAGCGGGCGAATTTCTTTGACATTTTATGGGGGGGGGTAGGCCGATAGCGCGCATCGGATGTAACAGCCTTATAATACATAGAGTATGCCTGCTGTCATACTCTTATGATATTATCTTGGCCTCTGTAGAGAAGTCTCCTAAGTTTACTTTTTTTCCCATAGTGCCACACCCCAGTTGCTTTCGCGATAAGGGGTACCGCCAGACCAATTTTGTTCTGGGTCCACGGTCTGGCGGTGAATAAATGCATCTTGCAATTACCCGAGGCATAGGCAAGGCTACTGCTGGGGCAGAAGTGACCAAAGTGCTTTCACCGCATCGTGGTCACCCGTTAGCTCCAATCAACAGGGTTTCCCCTTTGATTGGCCAACTCCTTGAAAAACTCGGATAAGTACAGTTACAATTGTAGGGGGGATTGATAGGTACAGGAAGTACCATCCTATTTACCAATTTCCTGATGTCAGCCGACAACAGAGAAGTTTGTATAGTAGAACCTATCTTGAAGGAAAGAATTGAATGATATTTAGTTGCGGATCCTTAGGATCCAAAATTCCGTGCTTGCGGCCGCTGGGTGCAGAAGCTACCGTCTCGCTTCTGATCAGCCCGAAGTCATGCGTTAGTTTAGCTTTGTTGTGTCCGATTATAGCCCAAATAATTAAATACTTAGACAAATACCTTGACGAATTAAAAGCAATCTGCCTTATAAGATATCAAAGGACTGGCAAGATAGCGAACTTAGCTCTTCCTGTCCTGTATCACTGCCACATGATTGAGACGAACAGTTGGCACATTAGATAGTAAAGTAGGCAGACATGCGCAGGAAATCTTTACATAGTGACTCTCCTTTGCGAATTCTTTGTTATCCTTGCTAGTTGGTCTATACTGCTACCATGTTGACAACATTTTGTGGCAAATTAGCAGCGAGAGATGTAACTTAGTTTGTGATCCCATCCACTACCATATCAAACTTAGAATTGATTGAGATGCCTAGGAAGAGAAAAAGAAGAGAGAGACAAAGGGAACATATTCCTAATTATCAGGTAGCGGCCTCTGTGCATGAATTTAAGAAACTGTGCATACCTTAGATACTTTGATTGGATAATACTTAGATATTTTGATTGGTGAACTGTAGGTCCTGAGAATTAAAATGGTACATAAGGATTAAAATTGGCATGTTTGATTGTTTGTCTCTTACGAAATATGTATGTAACTATGAAGCATTTATGCTATACATGGCTTAGGTTCGCTGTGAGAACAGTTAGTTTGATCAATTCAGGCTTTGGCTTAGATTTAGAGCAGAAGTGACGATGAATGGATGGGGAATAGAGCTTTGTCTCTGTTTGCTGCAGCATAGTTATTAATTTGAATTTCCCAGCTATTTGATGGAGGTATCGAATGATATAACCGATGTCTCGCGAAAAAATTTACTTGAGTCTGCAAAAATTCTGGAAAATTATACTTTTTCTGAAATGTTTTAAAAATGTTTTTGAAAAGCAACATTAGTTTCCTGGTATGCATTAAAAAGAGAAGATGTCAAGCTGCATTTTGATATAATAATGGCTTCTTAACTCCAAGTAATGAATGAATTAAGTAAGATGTAAGTAAGCAAGATTAAACTATTCAGCATTTGTATGTATATTAGCACATCTTGCTGGGATGTTAATGACGAAAGTTTAACTTAGCTATGAGTCATCAAGAACAGAGAATGGATGTTTCAGATTTAGGAATTGAAACGAATACTTACCATGTATGCGTAATATGGACATAAATCGGACACAGAAGTTCTGTCGAATGAAAGACAAGATTTTACACACAATTTATGCTAGCCTTACGTTAAACCATTGTTTACACGCATTAGCGGTGAAGAGTACATTTATCAAGCAAAATGCGTGTGAGGGCCCGGGCCGAGCAAGCATAAAGAGACCTGCTGCGCTGAGGTTCAGCGGGAAAAACAGCAACAACAAATATTTCTGACATTTGCATCACTATCACGTAACTACATATTTGCATCAGTTTCACATAAGGACATCATATCATATACTCCTTGTACTGCCGCAGGCTTTTACTGCAGCTATTTCTAAGCGTTATGTAGTTGTAATTGCGAAAAAGTTGTGAGCTTTTCTGAGTATTTATGGCATCTATTCAAAAGCTTTTGATAGATGTGCTATTTGGTTAATCGAAAAGTAAACACAACCCGCCGCCTTTGCTAAATATCGCTATTAGTTACAAGTCCATAGTTACAAGTCCATTAGTTAGTACATTTTGATATAAAAATGGCTTCTTAACTCCAAGTAATGAATGAGTAATAATGGTGAAAGAAACTTTATGTGACCAAAGGGTATCACCACCTTAAGTAACTGTAAACCTGCTGCGCAGCTAATTATTTAGTAAAAGCTCTTACCTGGCTACTACAAAAAATATACGTGGAAAGCATTGTTTGAAGATTTTCTAAAACCTTGAGAAATTTACCTTTATATCGAAAATCAAGATTAAACTATTCAGCATTTGTATGTATATTAGCACATCTTGCTGGGATGTTAATGACGAAAGTTTAACTTAACTATGAGTCATCAAGAACAGAGAATGGATGTTTCAGATTTAGGAATTGAAACGAAAACTTACGCATGTATGCGTAATATGGACATAAATCGGACACAGAAGTTCTGTCGAATGAAAGACAAGATTTTACACACAACACAAGCCCTACCTTAAACCATTGTTTACACGCATTTGCGGTGAAGAGTACATTTATCAAGCAAAATGCGTGTGAGGGCCCGGGCCGAGCAAGCATAAAGAGACCTGCTGCGCTGAGGTTCAGCGGGAAAAACAGCAACAACAAATATTTCTGACATTTGCATCACTATCACGTAACTACATATTTGCATCAGTTTCACATAAGGACATCATATCATATACTCCTTGTACTGCCGCAGGCTTTTACTGCAGCTATTTCTAAGCGTTATGTAGTTGTAATTGCGAAAAAGTTGAGAGCTTTTCTGAGTATTTATGGCATCTATTCAAAAGCTTTTGATAGATGTGCTATTTGGTTAATCGAAAAGTAAACACAACCCGCCGTCCTTTGCTAAATATCGCTATTAGTTACAAGTCCTTCCGATTTGCACAATTCATAACACCACTCAGCGTTAAAGTAGCAGCCGCCGGTTACCGACGGAGTGACCTTTCCTATGGTTGCAAAATTGGCAGTAACTATTAAATCATTATTAGCTGTCACAGGTTCACGCTCTGTTGGAACAACTAATCACCTCAATTCTAGAATATACTCCAAATCTGTAAACAAGAAATTTGTTTATTCTGATGTTGGAGCCACTTACGCCTCCCATGATAAAATATTGGATACCATTTCAAACATACATACATTAACATAGGGCTTGTCCTGGGGGGCTTGTCCCAAAAAACTTTTGAGGGTGCTTGTACTTTTAACTGAAATTTTCAAGGGAGCTTGTACCTAAAGATTAAATTTTATTGAAAATTAACGTTAACTGTATTCAAATTTGTAATTTGTTGCGAAGCCGGAAGCTTTTTAGAATTTTAGTATCAAAACAAATTTTTTCCGGCCATTTTTGTTTACCCCTTGGCCATTTTTTCGTTACGCCTTTTCTCCGACGGCGGCAGGGCTTGTACCTTATCCTGGCTGGAGGGCGGCTTGGACTCCCGCAGACGTTAACCAGCGTTAAGACAGCGTTAACCTATGATTTCGAAGATGCAGTGTGTTTCCTGGCGACAAATTCTGACATTAGTAACGTGAATTCGCTGATTTAAATAAAGTCCCGGTTAAAAGGAAATCTTCGGCTACTATTTCAAGGTAGCCGTTTGATAAGAGATCAGAGACGATTCAGCGATACATTGGTTACTGCGAAACTGGATATGGTCAGTTGACCATCCTCGTAAAGGCATACAAAACTCCTTGAATCACTTTGGCTGATTTTTTGAAATGAAACACTTCGTTAGAAGCTGGTTCGTAATTGAGATTGCTAAATATGCTCATTATTCCAGTGATGCACCAGACTTGTAAAGGAGTTAGCCCTAAAATATAAACAAGAATTTAGCCAATTTATCCAATGGTACTATTCTTATTTCGCTGAAGGCTTGGTGAAACCACCCTAGAACTGCAAACTTTGTCTCACCAGCTAACGTGCCTATGCTTAACATGTAAATCTAGCTGCTTAGATGTTTACGCAGAAGGGTCCATAGTCGGAACGAGCTAATAAATGAAAATTTCCAAAAATACAGCTGTTGCGGTAATGCTTACTTATTCGGAATAAAAGTTAAACTGTTTTCCAAGTTAAATTTGAACTGGGAGGGGGCTGAATTATGTTTTTAGCATAAATAAAATTTGAGCAACCCCGTCTGACAACAATTCAAAATCAAGCAATGTTTGTTTCCTTGAAATTGTGCAAATGCGATAGATTACAGTATTGCGCCATTTCATTGACTGATTTGAGATCAGGTTCACTACGTTTACGACATTATTCTTCACTACGTATATAATAGCACTTGACAACAGCGATACCTGCGTTTGATACAGATTTCATAGCCGTTAACGCTCGTTTGCACCAAATAAGATTAAAATTAAGGTTAACACCGAGTTAACCCTGAGTGCAGCAGGTTACAGAACACCGAGTTAACCTTATGGTTAAGGTTAACCCTAACCCTCTGCACCAACGCTTTTCAGCTCAGGGTTACGAAACCTGAAGGTTAACACCGAGTTAACTTTTAATAGAGGGTTAGCCAATCCGTAGGGAGCCAGAATCAGTTTCCATCAAATAGGGAAGCGGTTATAGCCATTCATTTAACTCAGTGTTATCGGCTGGAGAATAAGGTTAACAGAATACTTTCTTGTACTGGACTTGATACAATGAAATACAATGATCTAGAAGGGCACTGTAAAATTAATGCCATGTAAACCTTACATCAATGCCCTTTCTGAAAGGAACCTTCGTTTCAAGAGTCACCATAGCTGCCGAAGGGGTCAAAGCAATTTTTGAGGAATTGAGAAAATTGTGGAAGTTTTTTTCGAATCGTCCTAATCACTTGTTTATTCAATTATTCCTCAGTACCTATATTTTACAATAGAATATAATTCAGAAATAAAAATAACAGTAATATCCTTAAAAATAGTGGCGCTATAAGGGTTAACCCTACTCCCGCTGAAGGTTAACTTTTTGGTGTTTAAGGTGCTGGTATCGCTTTGTGTAAATTTGACCCTATAGGCTTTAATTCTTTATGAAAGTGGATGAAAGTTTTCAAATATACTATTTCGGTGCTCTTTAACATTCTGGGACCAGTTCCGCATTTTTAGGTGCAAAGATAAGAAAGTTTTGGTTTTTGCCATTATTCTCTCAGCCCATAGTCGAGACACCAGATTGGTTGGTATGGCTGGAAAGAGGGCGCAAACATGAACATTTTTCCTTTTACAACTTTCGAGCTATCTCTAGTGGTTAAGTCAGTATCAGCAAAAAACGATTTTTGGGGTCCAAAAATGGCCGTTTTCGAGAAAATCAGTTTTTTCAAAATTACTGCCAAATCGTACGGACAATTTTGGTTTATTTATACTCGATCGATACACAGTCTCATTGCACATTTTATCAATGCCTATTTAGCCGGAGTTTGTTGCTCTAAGCTAGAGATTTGGCCGAAAAACGATTTTGGCAAAACTGCGATTATTTTGTTTTGAACATCAATTTCTCAAAAACTACCCAATGGATTCGCGAGATTTTTGGCAAAGTGATAATTCGCACTATTGCGGAGGGACATTTTTCTTGGTTTGAGCTAAAACGTCTCCAGTTGCGAGAAAAATCAATGCAAAGTTGCGAAATTTCGTGTCACCGCACATTTAATGGATTGTCTTGACCGTTAAGACCTGCTAAGCCAAATCCAAAAAAATGTCCCTCGGCCCACATGTCCTTTATAGGACAGCGCAAGAAAAAATTTTGGCTGATTCCACAGTTTTGAGAAATCGATGTTCAAAAATTTTTGGTCTATACTCAGCCTGTCAGATGTCAGTATGTCAGAAAAGATTCGCTAAGAACTAGTTTCGTACTCTCATGAGAATCTACAGATTATGAGCTTTAAAATGATGTATAAAGCTCTTTCCAACTCACAAAATTGCGAAACTTATGGCGTTTCAAAAAGTACCCACAAAAGCACTGCACAAAACGATACCAGCACCTTAACACCGAGTTACTTTAACCTAATTTGGTGCAACGGTCTAACTGTGGGTTATCTCTTGTTAACACCGAGTTAAAAATGGTTGGTGCAAGCCAGTGTAAACCTGAGACTGCTGCTGTAGTATGTTAAGATTTAAAACTAGTCTTGGACGTCTTTTTTACTCTAATAATTGCTTTCATTGCTTGCTCATGCGGAAATATGTTACCTTCTTTAACAGCATCAAATCGTGGTGATCCCCGCACCTGTCTTTAAATTCGTTTGCTTACTGAAATAAAATAGCTAATTGCTAGCACAGAACTCGGATACAGCGCATATTGTATGCAATATAGAATTATGATGCCATACTGAAACCATGACCGCTAAAAGCAAAGTAAACCAATTGCTCCAAGATCACTAAGCATGGAGAAGGGTATCCAGAATAAAATAGCGATTTTTTGAAATAACCACTCGGAAGTCTATTTTTTCCGAGCACTTTTCAGAAAACTCTTAAAATTCTAGTAACTCTATCAACAAGAGATACCCACAACTACCCGCGCGAGTACCCTGCGGATAGCAGAATTTCTAATACCTAGTAAAGTTTCTAGTACCCGCAGCCCACTTCCAAGTCTGCGATGAATATATACGGCCAAGAACTCACGAAATCGTACAATTAGCAAGATTAGAATGTTTATGTTCGTGAATTCTTGAGTAGTATGTTTATTAGCACTGCTATGTTCTACATGCAGAAATATTGCACGCCGTACTGCAGTCTTTTAGTGCTTAGTACTTACTGAATCCAGTATGCCATAAAACACTAAACTGTATTAACAATATTTTACAATTCCAGATTATACCTGGGTAGCTTTATGGCTCAAACTACTTGCTAGGTAAGTTCGAAGTATTTGCTGGATAAACTTGGGTCCTAGCTGGAACACGCAAAGGAACTCCCAGGAAAAAACCAAACGTCTATTAACACCTACAATACTTCAGTCCACATGGGGCTGAAAAGAAATGACTTTCCCTTTCCTTAAACTTTTACTTTCCTTAACAATTTTCCAGCTGGAATACGCAAGACAACCCAGGCAACACAATACAAAACCGGAAAATGGCAGCTATCTGGACTCCACAATTGAAGCCATGATTTGACCATTTAAGTGTTTTTACGTCTTATCTTGGCTTCTGTAGAGAAGTCTCCAAAGTTTCCTTCACATTTATTAACACTGTTAATGTTAATCCAGCGTAGAGTCTGCAGCCTGAAGATACAAAAGTTAATGCAGCCTAGAACCAGCCGCGGGAGGCGGAAACTCGCTACACTTCTTTCCTTAAAAATTAAACCTTCCGAGAATGTATGAAGTACCTATGGAGTTGAAGCTCTCCCACACCAGCTTGTTTTATTATAAATTGCTGGCGTGGGCAGGGCTTCTGGGTGATTAGAACATTCCTTTAATAGAAGTTTATTACAAGTTTCCAAAGTTACATTAAGTTTAAAAGTTTACTTCAATTTTCAAGTTTCATTCAATAGCGCTTTAGCCCAATCCAAGATATCTAAAAAAGGTATATAAAATATGATCGTCAAACTGAAACGGTCGACAAAATGCAGATTATTTTGCTACTGTTGTTTTCTGTTTGCTTGTGTGTTGAAGCTTTAAAACCAGCGATCTGTTCGAAAGATTTGTATCTGTCACGAGCTTTTATACACTATCATAGCGGGCGAATTTTTGATTCTGTGTGCTTGCCATACTGGTATGTATTAGGGTGTGACAAGGCCATGAAGCGGGCTTGCGACGACGCGATACCTGCACGTCTCGAGTTTTTAATGAGACCGCCCGGCCCGAGTTATATTTTGAGCCCGGTCGGCGTCATATTTGTAAAATGCATACACGCTTAATGTAAGTTATTTTATTTGTATCCAGTTGTATTAAAGCTACCTCTTGGACAAATGGCGGATAGCCATGTCTAACGCGTTCATCGCAAGGGTCTGAGCAGCAGACCGGAAAATTTTTTCATCTTAGTGCAGAGCGAATTCCTGCACGTATGGCCGTTGATTCGGGTCAATTTTCCACGGCAGATTTTGCATCTCACAGAGGAGATTCGCAGCCGATGTCTTATACGAATATGTCGTTTGATTTTCTCCAGTCTGCGACCGGCAGTTTCCTGGTTTGCGATGTAGTTGCAATACGAGCATGCCAATCTCGTTGCCCTGGGGTTGATCAGTAATGATCCAATAATCTCGATGCCATTTCTAAACAAGTAAATTACGGTAATTACGAAATATTATCAACTTTCGAGTCTTTTCAAAAATGTTTTGAGACATTTCACGAATTCGTCTTGATTTTACAAAAATGTTTTTCGAGACTTCGAACAATATTTCGAGATCTTTGAACATGTTTCGAGAGATTTGAATATATTTCGAGTCTTTCCACATCTGGTTAGCAAGTCTGATCAAATTTGAAAAGTTTGTTTGAGGTTTGAAAAGCTTCCTCTATTTATTTGACTGAAAAGCCAACTTGGCGAAACTAGGAAATTTTCCAAAATTTAATATAGAGATTTCAGCCACAAGGTGTCAACTTTGGTCTGCTTTACAATTATTGATCACGAACAATAAATCCGAATACAAAATATTTATTAAAAACACTATACGGATGAAGCATCAAGACTGTTTGAGGTCGGCCGGCCTAAGCCGGTCGCCGGCCGGCCGCCGGCCGATGACTTTTGCTCGCCGTGAATCGATCTTTGCATCTACCCGGTCCACAAATTGACTCAATGCATCGTTAACCACGGGAGTCGGTATCTTCGGTAACTGTTGAAGTGCTCCACTCAAATTGATCTTAAACTTTGGAATAGGAGGAGTAAAAGTTGGAACCTGCGTCACAATTTGCAGCAAATTTTGCTTTATTTCGGAACGAAAAATTATCACTTTTATTTAAAGAAACAGACATTAGCTGACTGAATCTTGCCATAATCAAAGCATCAAAAATTCACTTGTCACTTTTATTTAAAGAAACAGACATTAGCTGACAGAATCTTGCCATTCTTTTGTGAAATAAATAACTACAGTGTAGGATGCGATCTCTGCTACAGTGCCTGTGCTGCTGTTGTAGCTATCAATATAACACTGTATGCAGAAGATACTACATCTTACAGCATTCAATGTGTTTGCCCATTACATCTTCGACAACTGTGTGTCAGTGACTTCGACAATAGAACTTTTGAGCATTTTTAATCTTTCACTCTGCTACATACTTTATGGACGTTCACAATAATTCAGCAAACAATTTTCAGCTTATGATCAACATGTCACGTAATCTTGTAACATAAAGCGCAGACGCAACTTGGGATTCATCACTAAAATGTTTTCATGCGGAAATGTTCGGAAACTCATTTGCATATGCTACCGAAACTGCAATATAAAAGCTGGAAATTTGCTGACTACTCGCACAAGTTGTCGTCAGTTGCTGATCCCTATCTTAGTTTCACCTCATTTCATCGCTGCCACCTTGGCTAATTTTCCTTGCCAATGTAAGTCTTCATTTTAATTTTGTACTCTTAACTCTGTAACCGCCACTCTGGTATTTGGTTTTCTCTTTTCTGCTTTGCTAGTATTTACCGTGTCTGTTTTCCTGTCCCTTTTCTTTTCTTTCTAGGATTACGGACACATCTGTATTTGCATTTTGCAATAAAACTGTGTTATTTTGAAATTAAATGGAAAAATAACAAAGCAAATTAGGTCTACTATCAAAATTTTTAAATCAGACGCTGAACGTATCTAGGAATCAACCTTATCTTATTAGCACCGCTATGCATGCAGATACTGCATGCCGTACTATAGTCTTTTAGTGCTTAGTACTTACTGAATCCGTAATCCCATAAAACACTACACTGTATTAACAATATTTTACAATTCCATGTTATACCTGGTAGCTTTATGACTCAAACTGCTTGCTAGGCAAGTTCGAAGTCATTGCTGGATATACTTGGATTCTAGCTGGTACACGCAAAAGAACTCTCAAGAAAATATCAAACGTCTATTAACACCAAGAGTACATAATACATAAGAGTGTGACAAGCGTCACACTCTATGTAATCAGCTCTAGAGCCATGCTCTGCGCGCTAACGGCCCACCCCCCCCGCAATTGCGTACCTAGTGGACCCCCCCCGCAAATCAGTACCTAGTACGCAATTGCGTATGTTCACTCGCTGCTGCAATATTCCATTTATCGGGACCCCCCCCGCAAATGTGACCTATCATTCGATATTGAAAAGTGATAGGTCACATTTGCGGGGGGGGGGGTCCCGATAAATGGAATATTGCAGCAGCGAGTGAACATACGCAATTGCGTACTAGGTACTGATTTGCGGGGGGGTCCACTAGGTACGCAATTGCGGGGGGGGTGGGCCGTTAGCGCGCAGAGCATGGCTCTAGAGCTGATTACATAGAGTGTGACGCTTGTCACACTCTTATGTATTATGTACTCTTGTTAACACCTACAATGCTTAAGGGAGGGGTCCAAATTTTGGCCATTTTTACTTTCTCCGATCTCGCTGATTTTTACTTATTTTATGGTCCAAACGGTATATTTTAAAGAGTTTTTAAAATTAAAGTTGCAAGTAGTACGGTTGTTGCGTAATTTCATCTCAAAGTTGAGGTCTCGTATGATAAACAGGAAACTTAAAAAGTTTCACTTTTTATTCCGCCGGAGGCGGAATCTTTGTAATGGCTGAACCCAAAACCAATGGTAATTCTAAAGAAGGTTTGATTTACTCAGCATGTTTAGCACGTAAACCTAGCTAAGACAGTTTTTTTCGCTAAGGGGTGCGCTATCTGAATACCGCTTTGAAGCAAGTTGATCGGAAGCGTGAAACTTTTACACTGATTGCTCGGGCTTTCCTGCTTACTTCCATTTATTTTATTTTTGTTTGTTTGAAAATCTGTAATTCAACAAAAAGAAATTTAAAATTGTGACAACCTTTTATTCGTGTCCCCCCTTGGCAGAGTCGGATTTGTGTGAACACAGTTAGACAACCTTGATTATGCAAATTAGATGAGCCCTACTTAATTTTATTTGACCTTCATGATTGCATTAAAGTTGCTGTGATACTAGAAGTATCTTTAAAAGTCCGATATAGGCCAATTGCTCAAGTCATGCTCACTCCCTATTACTTCCCTTCCCTATTTAGCAGCTAATGTTTAATGTTTAACTGCTTTTCCAGCGATGGTGCAGAGCATGTTATGTAAACGGGAGCGTTGATTTTTACAAGAAGTTAGCATACTTATGCACAAATACTTACAAATGTGAGGAAAGTAAGTAAGGTGCGACTGTTGCACTGCATTGCCGGAAAACATTTGCTTCCTAGTAAATATATTACAAAGGGGTCCCCCAGCAATTTGACAGAGGTATCGAATGAATTAATTGCAGCAACAAACAATTAAGGTGTTCCCTGATTGGGGATATATGCATATCCATGAAACCTACATGTTTCAATCACAAAATGACACTTCTATATTCATACCTCAGGTCCAGAGTAGCAAGTGAGCAATAGGGTTGCAAGCTTGTACTGTTACCAAAAGCAATCACGTTTAATCGAAAGCATAATTTACTTCTGGTTGTTTTGTCAGCACACTAATTTTCATTGTTTATTCTAAGAGATTTTCACAAATATTTTGTTTCCTGTCTTGAAAAATTTGTGCCAACAAACTCAATTATGAAACCTGTAACAATTTTTAATCAAATATCGTCACCTTCACCAAACCAAAACGCAGGTAGCTAACTCAATGTTGACATTCAGTTTTGCCACGCCATATCAGTTTTACTTGGCTCAGTGGCTGTTTTCTTCTAGATTTTGTTATTTTACTGCTCGTTTTGTGCACAAGCAAAATTCAGTCAAAGGTGTTCTGCTTCGTATCCGTAAGAACTGATTTATATCTTTAAAATATCTTAATCAATTTTTGAATATTTAAAATTTGACCCGCTGTTAAAATTGCTTCCAATTTTAAATGTTTAAAAACTAATTAAAAAATTTTAAAAGCGTAAATCAAAATTCTAATTCCAACGAATCACAGATCTAACCCAGGCCTTTCTAATGATTCCAGACAAGGCTGGTTAGCAGTGCTCAGTTTCTAGATTTTTGACACTACTCCAAAAAAGTGAAACTTTGATGTTTCCTATGGGCCTCAACATGAGGCCTCAACTTTGAGGTGAAATTACGCAACTACCGAACAACTTACAATTTTAATTTTAAAAATTCGTTACAATATACCGTCTAGGACCATAAAATACGTAAAAATCAGCGAGATCGGAGAAAGTAGAAAAAATGACCGAAATTTGGACCCCCCCTTATTAGTCCACATGGGGCAGAAAAGAAATAACTTTTACTTTTGCAAGACGCAAGACAACCCCGGCAACACAATACGAAAAAGGAAACTGGCAACTATCTGGAATCCACAATTGAAGCCATGATAGGTTTTTTACGTATTATCATAAGAGTATGACAAGCGTCATACACTATGTATTATCCGCTCGCTACATACTCTGCACGCTATCGGCTTACCCCCCCCCCCTAAATCAGACCCTCCTTATCAAAGCAAAAGCGAGCGCTATGCTTGCACGCTTTAGAACGAAAACACAACTAGTCAGTTGGTTCAACGTGCGTCTGTTGCATGTACGTCTGTTGCACCTTGACGAATTAAAAGCAATCTGCCTTATAAGATATCAAAGGACTGGCAAGATAGCGAACTTAGCTCTTCCTGTCCTGTATCACTGCCACATGATTGAGACGAACAGTTGGCACATTAGATAGTAAAGTAGGCAGACATGCGCAGGAAATCTTTACATAGTGACTCTCCTTTGCGAATTCTTTGTTATCCTTGCTAGTTGGTCTATACTGCTACCATGTTGACAACATTTTGTGGCAAATTAGCAGCGAGAGATGTAACTTAGTTTGTGATCCCATCCACTACCATATCAAACTTACAATTGACTGAGATGCCTAGGAAGAGAAAAAGAATAGAGAGACAAAGGGAACATATTCCTAATTATCAGGTAGCGGCCTCTGTGCATGAATTTAAGAAACTGTGCATACCTTAGATACTTTGATTGGATAATACTTAGATATTTTGATTGGTGAACTGTAGGTCCTGAGAATAAAAATGGTACATAAGGATTAAAATTGGCATGTTTGATTGTTTGTCTCTTACGAAATATGTATGTAACTATGAAGCATTTATGCTATACATGGCTTAGGTTCGCTGTGAGAACAGTTAGTTTGATCAATTCAGGCTTTGGCTTAGATTTAGAGCAGAAGTGACGATGAATGGATGGGGAATAGAGCTTAGTCTCTGTTTGCTGCAGCATAGTTGTTAATTTGAATTTCCCAGCTATTTGATGGAGGTATCGAATGATATAACCGATGTCTCGCGAAAAAATTTACTTGAGTCTGCAAAAATTCTGGAAAATTATACTTCTTCTGAAATGTGTTAAAAATATTTTCGAAAATATTAGTTTCGTGGCATGCATTAAAAAGAGAAAATGTCAAGCTACATTTTGATATAAAAATGGCTTCTTAACTCCAAGTAATGAATGAGTAATAATGGTGAAAGAAACTTTATGTGACCAAAGGGTATCACCACCTTAAGTAACTGTAAACCTGCTGCGCAGCTAATTATTTAGTAAAAGCTCTTACCTGGCTACTACAAAAAATATACGTGGAAAGCATTGTTTGAAGATTTTCTAAAACCTTGAGAAATTTACCTTTATATCGAAAATCAAGATTAAACTATTCAGCATTTGTATGTATATTAGCACATCTTGCTGGGATGTTAATGACGAAAGTTTAACTTAACTATGAGTCATCAAGAACAGAGAATGGATGTTTCAGATTTAGGAATTGAAACGAAAACTTACGCATGTATGCGTAATATGGACATAAATCGGACACAGAAGTTCTGTCGAATGAAAGACAAGATTTTACACACAACACAAGCCCTACCTTAAACCATTGTTTACACGCATTTGCGGTGAAGAGTACATTTATCAAGCAAAATGCGTGTGAGGGCCCGGGCCGAGCAAGCATAAAGAGACCTGCTGCGCTGAGGTTCAGCGGGAAAAACAGCAACAACAAATATTTCTGACATTTGCATCACTATCACGTAACTACATATTTGCATCAGTTTCACATAAGGACATCATATCATATACTCCTTGTACTGCCGCAGGCTTTTACTGCAGCTATTTCTAAGCGTTATGTAGTTGTAATTGCGAAAAAGTTGAGAGCTTTTCTGACTTTAAGAATTTGCCAAAATTCCAATTCTCAACAGAATAGCACCAAAGTAACTCGCTGCACTCTACATTATGTCCTTAGCAAGTGTGCAAAATTTCAGAGCTGAGTCTCTTACACAGCGAAAAATTTTTTGGACACAAACTTTTTTAGCGCAACTTTTTCATTTCCTATGTTTAACACATGTCGGAGTCACCTTTGAAGGACTCTACAGAACGATAGAAGCAATATTATGCAAAACGCACTTGTCTTGTTTCGCGGACCCATTGGGAGTACAAAATATGTAAAAATGAGCAAAATCGGAGAAGGTCGAAAAATCGCCCAAAAAAGCGACCCCCTCTTAAGGTGGTGGTATCGTTTACCGCACTGGTGTAGACTGAAAAATTTGTAATGGCAACCTATATATTTGACCCTTTTAAAGCATTAAATAACCAAAAACTTACATATTCCCAAAAATGTAGCTTTCATGGTTCGGTGGTAACTCACAAATTGGAAAAATTAAAATGAAATTTTGAACGAGGATTACTGTCGATTAAATTATGTTAGAAAGCTAAAATTTTTTATGCAAAAACAGAAATGTCTTGCCGAGGGTCATTTTTCAGCATTTTAGTTGTTTAGCATGTCGTGTAACAGACCTACGCCTAGAGCCTAGAGCCAAACTGCAGGTAGACGATTTAATAAAAGTAACACTGGACGCAGAAGTACCTGGACGTTTTCAATATAAAATGATACAGTTTAATACAGGGAGATTCGAGAAGAGAATAATACAATTTGAAGTGGGGAAAACAGTTTCAACTAAACTCAACTGTGCAACTACAACTGCGAGAAGGGAGAAAATCATTTGCTTTTAAACTGTAGTGTTTTGACTGAAGATTAATATGAAATTTCTGTAAACACTGTGGGAGTCTAAAATGGAGAAAAGTTTGCGAAGTTTTCTAATTAGTTAACTGTCAACAAGTATAGGGAGAAAATAGAATTTTGTGCGCAATTTGCAGTAAGTGACGCTTTAGAGTAGGTAGGACGCAACGACAGGTAATTAACAATTAAAGGCGAGCCTAGTTTCGAGACAGCAGGAGATCCGAAAACACAGCAACTAAAATTTAATGAAGGATTTAATCAAGGTTATAAAACAGCAAGACTCCCAAAGAATTTTGAAATGAACTCCCGACAACAAATGCACGAAATAAAGTTTAAAACGGCTTGACTGGTTTCACGCCCCTCCTTAAAAAGGCGACCCTCCGGGTCGTGTAAAATACAGTAATACAAAGACATACCATCACCATACTGGACGACTCAAACAGTAACACTAACCAATAATGCTAATGATAAAACACTACAGATAATCAAGATAAAATACTAAAAATAACAGTCATAGGATACTGCTGTGCTGCTCAATTAGCAGAACGTTCATTGGGGGGATCGTCCATGTCGATAACCAGCTGCGGGACGTGTTGGACAAGGATGCGTAATAAACGCAATGTCCCAAGGGCAGCAAAGGCAACGCCATTTCGGGGGTTAAGCATGGCAGAGGCATCATTAACCTCTTCCAAGCTGATCACGGCCACATTGGGGAATGGACGGGCTTCTTCTTTGACAATTGAGCACGCTTCCGCTACCAGGTGACTGTACGAATCCAGACGTACAGGAATATCGGTGATGAAGAAGCGAGCGGTCGGAAAGCGTGTCGAAGCCAATTTGAATAGACGGCTGTATCGGCCTCGCAGCTCGGGTGCTGAACGAGCGGATACTATGTCGTCGGTTCCCAGGATGCAAATGACGATTGTATAGGACGATGGGTTGGAAATATTGTTCAGAACGGAGATTGCCGACCGTTGGAATGTGCGATGCTCAATTTCCAGACGGCGTAAGCGATGGAAGTTTTGGTTTGAATTTTTAAACAAAACCTTCCACGAAATAGTGGAGTCCGCTAGAATGAGAAAACGTTCGTTGTCGGACAACTGTAGCGGTACTGGAGTCAAAGCTAGTGGAACAGCGCCATAGGCAGATGTTCCGTGAAGGTAGATTTCATGCAGGACGATTTCGTAGTGAAAGAGCTCCTCCGTCACGTTGGCGAAAGAGAGAGCATGATGACGGAAGGAAGAGATGTCTCGACGCAGCTTAGCCCAGCACGACGAAAAGCTGGTGGAGCAGTGCAGAAGATGGCGAATGATGAATGCACAGAGTGGGCGAAAGATATCGCTGAATTCGCCTGGCACTAAAGGAATGCGAGCTTTCTCATCATGATAGCGCTGAATGATCTTGCGATGCTTTTGATTGCTGGCGGCCAAAAGCATCCAAGCGGCTTGCTTCGTGGCGGAGTAATCCTTCATCATACCCAAGTGAAGAAGCATGAGATACAGCAAGGCCGAAATTGGTTGATGGAATAGAATTCCAGCCAGATAAAAAGGATCATTAGAGAAGACAGATAAGATAGAATCACTGTCTATGAAGTAAGGCTGCCCAGTTGGAGTCGGGCTTGATGCACCTGAAACACTGGATGCATGACTGCGCGCTGGTGGATCTGGAGAAATGCCTGCATACAGTTCCTTAGAAATCGATGGCTCCGGCATTGCCTTCTTTGAAATAGCAGCGTCTGGCTGAACGCGACGCTTTGGGTTGGGCTCCATCGAACAGGACGACATCTGTGTGTCCGTTCCGGAGGACGAAACGGATCCAGAACGTCGTCGTCTGCTGAGCGTACTCGCTGAAGACGACGAAGAAGGATCAGCATTTCCCTGGGCTGAATCAGTGCCCACCGCAGACACTTCTGTCTCCTTCTGAACGGGCTTCGGCGGCTGCGCGACTGTAGGCGAGCTTGTCAGGTCACATGTGGGACGACTGGTTTTCTGCGAGCCCTCGGTATCTGCGAAGTCCATGTGTTCGGATGACTTATCATCCTCAGCTGGCTTGGCTTCAGCAGATTCTTCCGGTTCCTGGACAGTAGGCTCATCAGTGCAAACTTCCATAATGTTAATGGAAGACCCTTCTGGACGATTTACAAAATAGTGTTCAGACAGTAGTCCATGCAAAGAGGAAAGATCAACGGAGACAGGACGAACATGATAGACTGGGAGATTTAGATTTCCTCGTTCAACGTAAAGCACTTCATATTCTGTGTCATCACCTAGCAGGCGAAGACACTCCTGACGAAACGCCGAATGCCAAGGGAGATTATCCGGCGGTGCCGAAACACCAAACAGACGGCACGTGTACCCAAGAGGTGGTTGATGGGTCATCTCGTTCACGAGACCGGGTACCTCCAGAAGGAGGACGGAGTCCTCGGAAACCTCAACGGTACTACCGACGTCCAGAAGATAGACCAGGACGCTTTTCGAGATACGTCGAAGACCGACGATATATCCACGCCGGAAAGGACCACTACTCCCCTCGCTAGGAACGACGCAGAAATTGTACAAAGTGATAGGACGCAGAATCGAAGCTACCTCCTGGAAATCGTCATGGTTGAGGAAAGCGTTCAAGTCATCCCAGGCAGGAATGTTCTGATGAGGCAACAAAAAGAGACTGGACGGATTTTCGCAGGTCAGGCACTTAGCCTTAATGGTGGACCCAAGAATATTTTTCGGGTCAGGAATATCCCGCAGAGTGGGGATAACCGCCTTAGGTACCTTGTGACGAACCACAGAGTACAACCGCAAGGACGTTTCTCGTATTTGACGATGAGATTGCTGCATGATGGTAAGGTTATTGATCCAACGCTGCCGCTCAGCGTCAGTGGGATTCTTATTACTGGCGATTTGAACCAATAATTCTTTATAAGCCATATCAAATTGACGGCCATTCGCAGCAAACAGAGTTTCCATAATTCGAACGCTAAAACAACCAAGTAGAGCAGAAGCAATTAAGTATCCTTGGACAAGTCTATACACTGGAGTAAGGAACTCAGAGATTGGAAGAAAAAGTAAAAAATGAAGAAACTACTGAAAAGATGATAGGAAAAGATGATAGAAAAAGAAACCATTAAGAATACATGTGCTAAACAGAGACACGGGAGACATAGGACGAAAAGCGGTAGTGCTAGTCAATCTTCCTCTTCCGATTCTAAGCCCCATCCTTGAATTACAGGACGCAGAGGACTAGTTGTAGGACGTACTACACGAGACGGAGGACTACCTTCATATAACTTTAAACGTTCGATAGAAACCCATTGAGGTTTGAAACGGCGAAGTCCCTGAACAGAACCAAACGGCTCCACAAACGCGGTAGACCCTTGAATACGTGTAATCTTCAATGGGCCGAACCAATGGTGGGTAAGCTTAGATGCGTGTCCTTTAGCGGTTCTGGGAGAATGTATCATTACAAGATCTCCTATGGCTAGAGTAGTGAAGAGTGTTCGATCGTGCTGATCTTTATAATGAGTTTGTGCTCTTAAGATGGCTTGACGTGCTGTTTCGTAAGCATTTTTAAGTGTAGTTGCAAGCCAGACTGCATACTCTAAATCGGTGGAATATTCTTGAGACGGTTGCGTTAGTTCTACCTCTTGTGGAAGTAGAGGTGTTCTGCCATATAATAGATAAAATGGACTAAACTTAGAGGACGTTTGCATAGCCGTTCGATAGGCTAGAAGTGCTAAAGGCAAGCATTCATCCCAGCGCTTCTGTTGGGAGTCTGTATACATCGATAAAATCGTGGCGAGGGTGCCATTAAAGCGTTCTACCAAGCCGTTAGCTTGTGGATGGTATGCAGTGGTAAAGATTTTCTCTGTGGTGAGAAGCCGGCATACCTCCTTCAACAACGCACTCATGAAGTTGGAACCTCGATCACTCAGTAGGCGTCGTGGCGCTCCATGCCGACAAATAACATTATCGACGAAGGTCCTAGCTACAGTTTCAGCAGAAGTTTCTGGAAGCGCAAATGCTTCGGGCCATTTGGTTAAATAATCCATAAACACAATGATATATTTATTATTGTGAAGTGTTTTTGGAAGTGGACCCATAATATCGACAGCAACGAGATCAAAGGGACCCTCTACTGGGATTGGTTCTAGCGCTGCTTTTTGATACTGCAAAGGACGCTTTCGAGTTGCACATGGCAAGCACTCACTACAATACTGCTTTACATCTGCTTTCATATTTGGCCAAAAGAAATGGGTTTTTATCTTATAATAGGTTTTCTCGAAACCTAAATGACCACCAATAGGTTCATCGTGAAACATCTTCAGGATGTCATTTTGCAGATTGCTAGGGACGACTAACTGAAAATGTTCATGGCCATTTTTCAAAATTTTCCGATATAACAGACGATTTTGTAGCACGAACTGATCAGCAAAACGCTTGAAGTAAGCTGCTTGCTTTGGATCAGAAGGGAGACTTTTGTTTTGAAGATATTCCGCAAAGGCAGCAAGTTCAGAGTCTTTGAGTTGTTGATCCAACAAGATTTCTAAACTTGGTCGTCTTATTTGAATCAAATTTATGTTCGGGAGCCGTGATAGAGCATCGACATGTTTCTGACTAGATCCAGGTCGATGAACAATTGTCAATAAGTTGGCAAACTCTTGCAATACAAGCGCCCATCGTGCCAAACGACCGGACGGCTCTTTTGTTTGAAGCAGCCACTTTAAGGCAGAGTGATCAGTAATGACCGTAAGTGGTGCTCCATAAATATATGGACGAAACCTCTTGATGGCCCAAATGACGGCCAATGCCTCTTTTTCGGTGGTAGAGTAATTTTTTTCTGCCTTAGCTAAACTGCGGCTAATATATGAAACTGGGTGCTCAACATCGTCATTCTGCTTTTGATGAAGAGCTGCACCTAATCCAGCGTCACTTGCATCAGTGTACAAAAAGTAGGGTCTTAAAGGATCTGGGAAACTAAGCGTTGGTGCAGTTGTTAATCTTCTTATTAATTCGACAAACGCTGAATCAGCAGCTTCAGTCCAAATAAACTTACAATCCTTTCGTAAAAATTTATTGATCGGTTCAGCAATTTTGGCAAAATTTTGGACGAAACGACGATAATAGGATGCAAAACCTAGGAATTTGCGGACGTCTTTGGCAGAAGTAGGTCGCGGCCATGATAGAACTGCCTGAATTTTAAGGGGATCTGGACGAATACCTGCGGCCGATACTAAATGACCCAGATATTGAACTTCAGATCGCCCAAACTGGCACTTCTTTAACTTCAACTTAAGATTATCTCTTTGGAGCCTAAAGAGGACCTGAGAAATATGATTAAGATGGTCTTCAAAGGTGGCACTATAAATAAGGATATCGTCCAGGTAAATGGTACAAATATTCCACTGCAAGCCTGCCAGAGTATGTTCCATGTGACGTTGGAATGTAGCAGGCGCATTGCAAAGCCCGAACGGCATTCGATTATACTCATACAGACCTGCAAATGTTATAAAGGCCGTTTTCTCTCTATCTTCGGGGTGGACTTCTATTTGGTGATAGCCACTAGCGAGATCAAGGCTACTAAAATATTTCGCTCCCCGTAATGAGCACAGTGTCTCTTCAATACGGGGAAGTGGCCACACATCTTTTTTGGTAACTGTATTTAAACGGCGGTAGTCCACACAAAGTCTGTGACTACCATCCTTTTTCTTAACAACTACAATAGGGCTAGCCCATGGTGAGGTGGAGGACCTTATGATTTGTTGTCGCTCTAACTCTTTGAGTTGTTGAGACACAACTGATCGTAAGGCAAAAGGCAATGAGTGTGGCCTTTGGTTTATAGGTGGGTGTCCCGCAGTAAGTATGCGATGATAGACACGGTCAGATTTGCCTAGGTCGTAGTCAGATGTAGCAAAAACAGTTTTGAAAGAATCAAGCAATGTACGTAGGGAGCTTTGTTGCGCCGAAGTTAGTGCAGTTTGAGAGAGATCAAGATTTTGTAGGAGCTCTCCGTGTTTCGAGGTTGTTGGTCCTAGTGTAGCTACAGTAGAGTTAGTAACGATAGGTGCGGGTACAGTTTTAATGTCAGTACTCAAACTACCCAAAGTCATGCCAGAGCACAACAGTAACGGAACGGCTGTGATATTCAAAAGACACACAGGCACCATTCCATTTTTAGGACGTGCAAGGACGCGTTTTGTTATTAAACCGAATAGGCGTGACTTGAGTGGTTTAGGTTCGATGAGGACGTCTTGATACGGAGACAGTTTGAATGGAAGCCTGGATTTAACTGTATTTATAGCTGCCTGTACTACAGCACCGCAGTTAGGTGGAAGCTTTAGTGGTTGCACTAAGTTTACCGTAGCTACTTGAGGTGGAGTAGGTGTTGGTCGAACCAGCCTTAATGATTCTTTGCCAATCAGGACGATTTTCTCTTTTGGGCGCACAGAGAGCGTTCCTATTTTATGAATCAAATCCATTCCGATAATACATGGATATGGATTTTCTTCGTTTAAATATACAGAATGAGTATGTGTTTGCTGGCCAAGTTTAAAATCTACTGTACACATGCCTATCAATGGTAAATTGTGACCGGTAACTGACGTAGCCACCATGGGACTAGATTTTAGGCGTACGCTCCTGCTAATGAGCGTTGGATGTATCAAGGTAATTAAAGCTCCTGTATCGACTAATGCAGTGGTTCTGCGACCATTTACTTGAATTTTTACGAGAAGGGGGTCTGCTGTAACCGCGTTAATTGTGGCTGTTGTGGCATGCATTGGCTGCATTTCTGCCTCACTTTTAATAGAGTCGGATAAACGTCTAGGAGGCCATGGTGTACGCATCCTGTCACTTAGCCGACGCAAGATGCTTCTAACGTTATGGCTGGTATCGGCAACGGGGGGATCATCGTCCCCTTCCTGCTCAACGGTGTGTGACGTAGAAACAGGATAACGATGACGATACCGTGCCATTCCCGATCGAAGTAATCGAGGGATATTTATGTAGGACGCCTTAATTGGTAAAGGACAGCAATGGACAAATAGAAATGAGGCAGTAACATAAAGGCAGACCAAAAATACCCAGACTTGCCAGTATCCAACGTGGAAGCCCGAGAGAAACCCAAAATAACCTCTCTGGAGAATACCTGCAGATAATCTATCTGCTGCCTCAGAAGGATTAGTCCTTGTGAAGGCTCCCAACTGCGACAAGATATCCTGTTGCAATTTTAAACCTCCCATAATATCATTTAGGGAGATATGGGCTTGGAATTCCGACCAGTTATACATAACCACCTGGTGGAAGATAGTGCTAGGAAAGGATAAGCTTTGCTCATCCCAGTCCCATTCAAAAACTTTCATTTCTTGAGCGTTTTCGACTTTGGTTATGACCCCAGAGTTGGCTTCATATAAATACCCTACACCTGCAAGTTCTAAAGGAATTTCATTTATAAGGGAGCAATCACTCGGGTACCCTTCGTGCAATATGACGTTAGTGGTCGGATCTAGGAATCCACGTAAAGCTTTACCCCCGATCGTGAACTCTATTGGTATGTCCTTACTGCATTGGTCAGTCATCGGTAAAAATCTAAATTGGCTTTCATTGAGTTGCTGACAAGGGTACGTAACTATGACCGCTCCTCCCGATACAGCCAAAAGGTCAGGACGATTTAGCAATTGTCTCATAGCAAGAGTAGGCTGAGACAACATATTAGCCCGAATGATCCTTAGGATGGACTGCATCGTTTGACAAGTGGAGTACACTGCATGCTGAAACGAATAACTAATAATTTGTTCTATGTCAAGCTGTACAGCCTGTAGACTGGCAGCCAAGAGATCAGAAGTTACTATACCCTGTGGGTCAAAATCTATAGTGTGATCGTTAAGTTGGAGAGGGGGTTCATACGTTACTCCCTCCACTAGATCACCACGGCTTTGACGTTTTAATCTAGCATTATGGGCATGCTTTAGCCCTTTCAGCCGATCAGAAATAGACGGCATAGAGACGTTTTCAAATAGGACCCTAAAAGCTAACCCTTGATCTGAAATAACTACGGACCTTCCTTGGCAGTCAGTAGTAGTTTTATGAGTGCTGGTTGTTAGTGCAAGATTTTTATCATACGACAACCATGCATCTGCCATGCGCTCCCCCTCCACATCCTTCCAAGGAAGGAGGTGGCAGCGCTCTTCTTTATTTACTTCCCAAATTAAATAGCTAAAGTCTTTCATGGCACATTTACCAGAATGGTAGTTACAATGGCCTACAACTCCAGCGTTACTTTCCATGGAGGTGGAATCATGTCGTTTATATACCTTCACCTCGTAAAGAAAACAGTTGGTAGCTTTAAATTTTTTCCAGTGGCAACAGTCTATGCCGCCACCCGGGTAATACCAATTCAAGTTGTTTTCGGTTTGAAAAACATCACCCCGTTGTGAGAGTACACCATGAGCACACTGTTTAAACTGAATCATGCGACGACACTCAGCTTCCTCTACCGGAATGTCATTTTTGTATTCCTTTTTAAGATGCTCGTCGTCAAAGAAATAAGTAAACGTTTCAACAGTTTGCTCAATGATAGTGCATTTCCAAGCGGAACTCACATATTGCACATGATTACGCTTGTAAATGTGCAGCTTGGAATGTTTCAAGGTTGAAACTTCATTTATCGACGATTTCATTGTGCATGGCACAGGACCCGGAAGATGCCACAGAGTTCTCTCACCTACCGCATTGCACAACATCGGGGACGATTTCATGCCAACTACGGACGACAAACACTGCGTTAGAAGCCAAAACATAATTAATATCTTGGCCATAGGGAGCCGGGGAACCCAACCAAACCGGTGTGTCCGAGAGGGCCGCTGCCGGGTCTTAGGTCTTACGCATCGCAGGATTGGCACCGCCCTAGGCGATACCTCAGAATTCTCCGTGGGCCCACGGCGGCTGCTACTGCAACCCTGATTTCGTCTGCGAGACTGCTCAAAAGACCTAGCCTCAGGGACAACGTTAATCATGCCAACAAAGCTACGAAAGCGATGAGGCGCCAACCGGTTCACCTGTTCCCTTAGGATGTCGTTCTCAGCTTGGGTCTTAACGAAGTCCTCGTCCACAAAGTCACTAAAAGCCTGCTCAGAGCAATAATTATCTTCATCTGAAATTGGTGAAGCAAACGTGGCGTTCACCGACATATTCCGTCTACCCGCAACACCGGCAGATCTTTGACGATTGCCTGCAGCCTGGCCACGTCGAACAAAGTTTCCGGTGCTACCTGCGGATCGACGTCTCGTCATACACATGTTAATCATATGACCTGCGGCACCACAATGGAGACAAATCGGCCGACCATCGGCTGTCCATTTTGGTCTGTTTGTGGCTCCTCGCCACTGAAAGGGTTGAGGAGGACGATCATAATTCCTACTCTCCCTATTACTTCGCTGAGACTGTATTTCATCAAACAACTTACGAAAGGACTCTTCAGTTCGCTTCTCTAGACCCTCAAACTCTCGTCGCCATTCTGGCATGTCTGCGGAGACGGCATTTACCCGAACAGATGCACGTCTGTAGTTCTTTTGCTGCTTCTCAGTCCTAGCTTGAGCTTTCTTCAGCTCTTGTATTTCAGTTTTAAGATCAGACAACTCAGCAGCCTTGGCTGACAACTCAGCCGTAGGACGACTTAACGACATCTTCTCTCGGCGATCCAACAAGGCTTCATGCCGCTTGGCTTCAGTGATTAAATCATCCAAGGTGGACGGCGGTTTAGGGAGAAACATCAGCCTCTCCTGAATATCTGGACGAACCCCAGCCTGGAATAATCCTCTCAACATGTCCTGCCGCGCTTTAACATCCATCTTTGGGTAGGCATTTCTTGCCAACCGCTGCAAGTCGCGGGCATACGTAGCGATTGACTCATAGGACTTCTGACGACGATTATGGAGTTCTTCAGAACTAACTACCTCTTTGGCAGGAGGGAGGAAAGCCTTGCGAAGTGCGGAACAAAGCTTAGAGTAGTCAGCCTTAGTAAGGTCGTCTAACCCTCGGTAGACTTCTAAAGCATTTCCTCTCAAGTAGGACGGCAGCTGCAGCACTTTTTGGTCAACTGTGCACTCGTCAGCTCGACTGTTCAGTTCAAACATTTCGTAAAATTCCTCAAAATCTTCCCCATAGTCCCCGTAAAACTTTTGAACATCATCCATATGACGGCGCCGACGATTTCCCAAATTTTTCAGATGATCTGTAGCCTCAGCTAGCTCGTCTACCTCTTTTCGTAGGTCTGCTAAAGTTTGGTCCATTTTAATTTGACTACGCCTTTCGTATCTTTGTGTTCGGGCCGACTGGGGAGAAGAAAATGTGTAATCTAAAGGATTCTGAATAGAGTCAGAAAATTCAGTCATAAACTGATTACAGTTCACAGAGTCAAAGTGTTTTTCGAAGGGTACAGTAGTAGGACGTATGTATTTGTGCTTGTAACTAGAGTACGTGTGTTTGTGGACAAGCGAGTGACACACCAATACACCAATTAACAGTTTTATGGACGTTTTATTTTGAGTGACACACCAATCAATGCTTTAGGACGTTTTACCCTTTATGAGTGACACACCAATAGACACGCGTTGGACTTCGTACAGAACCGTCTCAACGTCTCTAGCTATAAGCAGTAAGCAAATACCCAAGCAAATGTCAATCCAAGTTTACAAATGGGTAAACTGGGTAAGCAATAAAATATTTGGACGTATTTGGACGTATTTGACGTATTCTCTTTGGAACAACTGAGCAGAAAAACTAATTCAAATTCGTGGGCTACACAGGCGGAACTCGAATCCTACCCAATGCGCCAATTTGTAACAGACCTACGCCTAGAGCCTAGAGCCAAACTGCAGGTAGACGATTTAATAAAAGAAACACTGGACGCAGAAGTACCTGGACGTTTTCAAATACAAAATGATACAGTTTAATACAGGGAGATTCGAGAAGAGAAGTAATACAATTTGAAGTGGGGAAAACAGTTTCAACTAAACTCAACTGTGCAACTACAACTGCGAGAAGGGAGAAAATCATTTGCTTTTAAACTGTAGTGTTTTGACTGAAGATTAATATGAAATTTCTGTAAACACTGTGGGAGTCTAAAATGGAGAAAAGTTTGCGAAGTTTTCTAATTAGTTAACTGTCAACAAGTATAGGGAGAAAATAGAATTTTGTGGCCAATTTGCAGTAAGTGACGCTTTAGAGTAGGTAGGACGCAACGACAGGTAATTAACAATTAAAGGCGAGCCTAGTTTCGAGACAGCAGGAGATCCGAAAACACAGCAACTAAAATTTAATGAAGGATTTAATCAAGGTTATAAAACAGCAAGACTCCCAAAGAATTTTGAAATGAACTCCCGACAACAAATGTACGAAATAAAGTTTAAAACGGCTTGACTGGTTTCAGTCGAAAGAAAACTACCAAAAACGCACACTGACGCCATTTTTCAAAATTCAATAAGCAATATCTCAGTTGTTCTTGACTCAAACGGAAAACTAGGAAAAATGACCCTGCAATAGGTTCTCCTACAAGTTTAGATGGTAGCAAACAGCCTAGTTATCATTTTAGAAATACTTGGTAGCAAACAGCCTAGCTATCATTTGAAAATTTGTTCCTCCAAGTAAGCACTTCGGAGCAGCGTGTCAAGCTGTCGGCATACTATCAGCTACAAACTACAAATCAGCTACAAATCAGACGCTGCAAGACTCTATCGCTTGTAGTTTTACTACAAGCCATTGGCTGTTCGCAATGTTCGCAAAAATGCATGTGACGCTAGTTTGACAAATGTTAAATACACATTGGCGAACAATTTGTACAAAAGTTTGCAAGCCATGCTCTGCTGCAACAAAAGCTTACTCCAAACCGTTTTTCACGTTTGTAGTTGAACGCAAAATTAGATTAAAATATCATATTTATTTTATTAAGCTAAATCTTAGCTTAAATACAGTGTTGGGAGCTGGAGGGGGATGGAAGAACATTTTTTCAATTCAACCCCCAACCAGAAATGTTTGGGCGGAGCATAACCATAGGTGTGGCTGGGCAAAAAATCTGGGGGGGGGGGTATCCGACGGGAAGGGTGGGGGAGGGGGACCCCCCCTAAATTTTCGATTTTTTGCCATTTTTGGCCACTTTTCGGCCAAAAATCTGGGGGGTACCAAAAATCTGAAAATCTGGGGGGGGGGGGGCGCGAAAATTTGTCATTTTGGTGGGGGGGGGCTCCCCCCCCCTAACACACCTATGCGCATAACCGTCCCCCCAACTTTCGGATGCCTTCCAACCAGTCGGACATCATAGGTTAGGTCTTCATTGGTATAATTGGTTGGAGGTTTGGGGGCAGTGGCGGATCCAGGATTTCAAAAAGGGAGGGGCCCTTCAAAATTTGGGGGGGGGGTAAATGGGTTCACTAAATGTAATTTTAGAACTTTTTCGGGGTGGGGGGTAAATAAATTTCCTTTTTAAGAATCCCTCCTTTAGGAATCGCAAGAATTTCGTAAAACTGTTGCCCTTCTTAGCCGCTGATTTGTTAAAGTGTTGTCAAAAATATGCATCGATCCTAAAGAAGAGGGTCAATTTAAGTTTCACTGACCCTTTGCTGTGTTGAAGCAAATTTGCCAGTTTCTTGTGGAAGCATTTTTGCTAAAACGTAAATAGTTTTCAAAGCTGAAATTAGTCCAGTTACACGACTTGGCATTTTTAGCGGAAAACGTCGTTTGTTAACAAAAAGCAACTTATATTTTTAGCAAAAGTAACGTTTTTATATCCTTTTTGCAAAAAAGTTATATATTTAAAGTTGAAAAACTGTAAAGATCCCACGAAATCAGAATATTTTTGAAAATTGTAGTGGTTTCAATAAGCCTATATGTTTACCAGTGCAAAAAAAGTGCGCCGCAGGCGAAAAATTTTAGAAAAGTTCTAGATAAGAACAAAAATTTCTGCTTAATTTTCAGTAAATTTATAAATATTTGCTGAAAAACTGCGACTAAGGAACGGGTCCTCGACCTCAAAGGGAGGGGCCCAAATTTCAAAGGGAGGGGCCCGGGGCCCGTGGGACCCTCCCCTGGATCCGCCACGGCTTGGGGGGGGGGAGGCTGAGGCGTATCCATCCAGTATTTTGAAAAGGAGAGGGTTTTGACAAAACTGGAGGGGGTTTTGACTTTTGACAAAAAATTGCAGATTTTGTAATGGAGTATAAATAAGATACAACCCAAAAGGTGGGGGTTGCAACTTGCAACTTGCAGCCTCCAAAACCCCTCCCCTGGATACGCCCATGGGCAACTGGACCAACTGGGCAGCTGGATACGCCCCCAAAATTTTCGACCAACTTTACCAGTGGCGGCGCCAGGGGGGGCCCCCCTCTGCGATTTGGGCCCCTCCCTTTGGGGACATTTGAAAAATTTTTCAGCTGTTTATATGCATAATTTGAGTGTTTTTAAGAAATTTTTGCTAAAAATCGAAAAATTTTTGCTAAAAATCGAAAAATTTTTGCTAAAATTTGAGAATTTTTGGAAAATGAAGGTAAAATTTGCCAAAATTAGGCAAAAATTTTGGATTCCCAAAAAAAGGTCGCCGGATTTTTGGGTCGGGCCCCCCCCTTCAAAGAATCCTGGCGCCGCTACTGAACTTTACCACCTCCATAGGTGTCCACCTGTTTGAGTTGGGGGGGGGAGTAGAAGGTCCAAATTTGGCTCGAGGGACCCCACCCAAATCCGAAATTTGGGGGAGGGGGACCCCCCCCTAAACTGTACCCAAGTTTTTTTAGCTAAGAATGTTCCTTTTTCGATGTACAGTACATTAAACATACTCAAAAGCTTCTGTCAATAGTTTTCGTATGCGAAAATAGGGCTTGAAAATTGACAAATTTGTGCTAAAATATGCCTAAATTAGCCCAGATTGTGGTTTATAATTGCGTATATTACCTTTTAATTGCTACAAATAACCATCTTTAACTCTTTATATGTGATTTATAGGCATTTTTTCGAATTTTTTTCAAAAATTTTCAGAAATTGCAAAAAATTTTTTCAAAAATTTTGCATGTTTTACCTGGTTTGGACCCAATTTTAGGGGGGGAGGGGGGTTTGACCTCGGCTTGGGGGGGGAGTAGTTGACGTCGGGTAGGGGGGGAGGGGGGTCTGGCTTCTCCGTGGGGGGGGGTCTCACAGGGGGCAAACTGTAGCCTGGTACACCTATGTGGGGGACCCCCCCTAAATTTTCGATTTTTTGCCATTTTTGGCCACTTTTCGGCCAAAAATCTGGGGGGGGTACCAAAAATCTGAAAATCTGGGGGGGGGTCGCGAAAATTTGTCATTTTGGTGGGGGGGGGTCCCCCCCCCTAACACACCTATGCGCATAACCGTCCCCCCAACTTTCGGATGCCTTCCAACCAGTCGGACATCATAGGTTAGGTCTTCATTGGTATAATTGGTTGGAGGTTTGGGGGCAGTGGCGGATCCAGGATTTCAAAAAGGGAGGGGCCCTTCAAAATTTGGGGGGGGGGGGGTAAATGGGTTCACTAAATGTAATTTTAGAACTTTTTCGGGGTGGGGGGTAAATAAATTTCCTTTTTAAGAATCCCTCCTTTAGGAATCGCAAGAATTTCGTAAAACTGTTGCCCTTCTTAGCCGCTGATTTGTTAAAGTGTTGTCAAAAATATGCATCGATCCTAAAGAAGAGGGTCAATTTAAGTTTCACTGACCCTTTGCTGTGTTGAAGCAAATTTGCCAGTTTCTTGTGGAAGCATTTTTGCTAAAACGTAAATAGTTTTCAAAGCTGAAATTAGTCCAGTTACACGACTTGGCATTTTTAGCGGAAAACGTCGTTTGTTAACAAAAAGCAACTTATATTTTTAGCAAAAGTAACGTTTTTATATTCTTTTTGCAAAAAAGTTATATATTTAAAGTTGAAAAACTGTAAAGATCCCACGAAATCAGAATATTTTTGAAAATTGTAGTGGTTTCAATAAGCCTATATGTTTACCAGTGCAAAAAAAGTGCGCCGCAGGCGAAAAATTTTAGAAAAGTTCTAGATAAGAACAAAAATTTCTGCTTAATTTTCAGTAAATTTATGAAGATTTGCTGAAAAACTGTGACAAAGGAACGGGCCCTCGACCTCAAAGGGAGGGGCCCAAATCTCAAAGGGAGGGGCCCGGTGCCCGAGGGCCACCCCCCTGGATCCGCCACTGCTTGGGGGGGGGGGAGGCTGAGGCGTATCCATCCAGTATTTTGAAAAGGAGAGGGTTTTGACAAAACTGGAGGGGGTTTTGACTTTTGACAAAAAATTGCAGATTTTGTAATGGAGTATAAATAAGATACAACCCAAAAGGTGGGGGTTGCAACTTGCAACTTGCAGCCTCCAAAACCCCTCCCCTGGATACGCCCATGGGCAACTGGACCAACTGGGCAGCTGGATACGCCCCCAAAATTTTCGACCAACTTTACCAGTGGCGGCGCCAGGGGGGCCCCCCCTCTGCGATTTGGGCCCCTCCCTTTGGGGACATTTGAAAAATTTTTCAGCTGTTTATATGCATAATTTGAGTGTTTTTAAGAAATTTTTGCTAAAAATCGAAAAATTTTTGCTAAAAATCGAAAAATTTTTGCTAAAAATCGAAAAATTTTTGCTAAAATTTGAGAATTTTTGGAAAATGAAGGTAAAATTTGCCAAAATTAGGCAAAAATTTTGGATTCCCAAAAAAAGGTCGCCGGATTTTTGGGTCGGGCCCCCCCCTTCAAAGAATCCTGGCGCCGCTACTGAACTTTACCACCTCCATAGGTGTCCACCTGTTTGAGTTGGGGGGGGGAGTAGAAGGTCCAAATTTGGCTCGAGGGACCCCACCCAAATCCGAAATTTGGGGGAGGGGAGACCCCCCTAAACTGTACCCAAGTTTTTTTAGCTAAAAATGCTCCTTTTTCGATGTACAGTCTATTAAACGTACTCAAAATCTTCTGCCAGTCGTTTTGGTATGCGAAAATAGGGCTTGAAAATTGAGAAATTTATGCCAAAATATGCTAAAATAAGCCCAAATTCCAGTTTATAATGGCTTATATTACCCTTTAAAAGCCATTTTTAATCGACTTTAGCTGTTATTAGCTGATTTGTTGCCATTTGTCGAATTTTTTAAAAAAATTTTCAAAAAATGGAAAAAATTTTGGCACTTATTTAGATGGGGGGGGGGGCGATTTTTTCGCCTTGGTCCCCCTTATGGTTCGAAAAAATTTTTTGTCTCCGATTCGGCTGAAAAGTTGCCCCTAGGGTAAATCGAGGTCGCTGATTTCAAAAATCGAATCGAGAGATCGATCCGATCGATCGATCGATCAGTAAAATCGATCGATCAAAATCGATCAAAAAATTTTTTGTCACCAATTTTCGCGAAAAGTCGCCTCTAGGGTAATTCGGGGGTGCTGATTCCGCATCTGCGGTCAAAATTTCATAAAAATCGATCGTTCGACCTCAAAAATCGATTTTCATCGATTTTTTAAAAATTCGTCAATAACTCGATTTTGGCAAGTCGGATCGAAATTTCGACTGCAGATTCGGAATCAGCACCCCCGAATTACCCTAGGGGCGACTTTTCGCGAAAATTGGTGACAAAAATTTTTTTGATCGATCGATTCTACTGATCGATCGATCGATCGGATCGATCTCTCGATTCGATTTTTGAAATCAGCGACCTCGATTTACCCTAGGGGCAACGTCTCAGCCAAATCGGAGACAAAAAATTTTTTCGAACCATAAGGGGGGACCAAGGCGAAAAAATCGCCCCCCCCCATCTAAATAAGTGCCAAAATTTTTGCAAAATTTTTGCATTTTTTGTTTTGGACCCCATTTTAGGGGGGAGGGGGGTCTGGCCTTCTCGTGGGGGGGGTCTCACAGGGGGCAAACTGTAGCCTGGTACACCTATGACCACCTCCCCCCCAGACTTTGACTTACCTTCCCTCCTCCAACTTTGGCTACCCCCAACGATTTTTGGACCCAGAAAGTTAGCTAAATTTGGCCGAAAAATGGTCATTTTTTGTAAAATAATTTTTCTAACATTTTGACTTAAAATCGCTTTAAAACGGTGCAAAAGCGCCTAAAAATTTAAAAACAAGCCTTATTTTAATGAAAAAAGAGCTAAATTACATACAGAAAATTTTGAATTTTTTGGCCATTTTTCGAAATTTCTGAGGTCCGAATTCTGGGGAGGGTTGGGGGGTGATACCCCCCCCATCACATTTCGGAGGTCGGCCAAAATTTACCCTCCCAGACCCAAAGTTCCAGGGAAACAGGAAATATTTGTCTGGCTTTGTCCTAGGAGGGGGGGGAGGGTGGAGGCCCCCCAGAAGTTCGCCCCCCCCCAAACGTGGGTCGCCCCCCCAGGATTCGGGCCTTCTCCACCCCAGACCTCTAAAATGGCTGGAAAAATTGAGTTTTGAGGGTATAGCCATGGGGTGAAAAAAAACCCACCCCCTTTTTGGGGGGGGGGGAAACCCACCCGCCTCCTGGGTCATGGGTTGGAGATATGAGCTCCAAAACACAGCAGCAGGAAGCGCGACTCTTTCTAACCTATGTATGCAGAGATCAAGTCATTTTGTTCACTCCTGCTCATTTTATGACATTTTGAAAATGACAACTACTTTTTGGTTCAACCATCCAAAAATTTACCAAAAGTTTGGACCGATGTAACTTTTGACTGGGTTGGGTTAGAAAAGTTTTGCAAATATTTGCAATGATGGCAACTCTTCCTCTTTGCACACAGCCAAAATTAGACCGATCCGCTGTACCGTTGGTCTGGCACATTGCCAAACGTGGCGGGGAAACCCACTTTGGGGGGAAAAAAACCCACCCAAATTTTTTTGAAAAATTTTTTAACAACTCAACACGGAAACAATTATAGACTATATATAGCACGGTACTATCGAGCACGCTGCGTCATCCTATGCGGTCAGATTCGGACAATTTTGCTTCCCTGGCTAGCTAGGGAACAAAAACCTTGAAAGTGCCATTTCGCTGCTGGAGGACCCAATACAGGTACAATTGTGGATTTTAACAGCCAATTCTACGTAAAAAACCATTCTCTACACGATAGAATAATAAGTTTATAATATGTTTATATAAATATGTTTATGTGTTAAACTTTATGAAACCTGGCCAGTTGATGCAGCATTTTCAACGGCACATGAGATCTCAAAAAAAGCTACTTAGATCGGGTTTTTTGGTTCATACCAACTAAAAAAGGGTTGAATTTTACACTGGAAGTGTCAGAATTGCGATAGAACAATTTTTAAGACCTGTGAGGGGTGGGTTTATTTTCCCCCCATTTGGGTGTTTCCCCCCATTGGGTTTTTCCCCCGCTACTTTTTGCATTATACCGTCCTAACGGTACAACCTACAGAAGTGCAAATAGGCTTAAAAGAAAGTTCTAAGTACGCCAAGTACGATGGTATATAAAGTTCTCAGATAGCCCTTATAATAAAAAAGTTCCAGCCAAAATCCGAAAATGTGGGTTTTTCCCCCCATGGCTATAACTTTTGAAAACGTTTTCCGGCTTCCGGATTTTTACCTATTTTAAGCTTAAATTTAAGTTAAAATAGATAATTTTTAGCTCACCAGCAAAAAATAGCTAGTTTAAGGTATTTTTCGGAAAATCCCCCCCCCCCAGAAATCCGAGCCCCCCGTCTCCTGGAAACGTAATGCTGTTATGAAACTAATGTGTATACCTGGGGTTTTTAGGCAAAAATAAGTGGGAGGGGACGCCTTCCCACTAGCGGGGGGGGAGGTCCAAAAGGGGGGATAAAATGGGCTAAAATACCAGAAATACAGTATAAACAACCTGTTTTCTACATATACTGATATAGCTAAGCTTAAAAGTGCTCAAAAGTTTTGGCACCAAAATAGACAAATTTTTAACAAACATTTCCGGGGAAGCCGGAAAATTTTTGAAAATTTTGACCAAAAATCCTAAAAATTTGGCAATTTCTGGGCACATTAGGGTGTGTGGGGGGAAGCCCAAAAAAGTGGGGGAACCTAAAAAGTGGGAGGGCGCCCCGCCCCCCCCCCCCAGTAACAGACCCCCAGAATATATATATTATACTGTATTGTATAGGTGTTTCATATAATGTAATGAGTGGATCATCGCCTGTAGTACGGGTCCATCTAGTCACTGGTGCCTATCATAGTCTTCGCATATCCGATGATCAAACTATTGCTGTAAGTTTATACATATATAAATACCATACACTAGTGGGGGAGAGGTCCAAAAGTGGGGAGGGGAAATAAAAGGGCTAAAAATGCTATAAATTGATCTAAGCCAAAAAGTGCTCTAAAATTAAATTTTAGCAAAAAAATATGTGGGCGAAGCCGGAAAAGTTATTAAAGCTTTGACCAAATATTCTAAAAATTTGGCAATTTCTGGACATCATATGGTGAGTGGGGAAAGCCAAGAAATAGCTGGCTTATTTTTACTCCCCACTCGGCAACCTCCTCCGCCCCCCCCCCCCAATTCGACGTCCCCCCCATAAATTTTGACCTCACCTATAAGCCAAAAAATTGCCAAATTTCACCATTTCTACCCTAAATTTTCAAAGATTTATCCGGCTTCGCCGGTATTTTAACGAAATTTCCGCTATTTTAGCGTAAGAAACACCTAAAACTACTAGTCATTTTTAGCGATTTTTGGCAATTTGTTCAAAGATATGCCCCCCACTTTTGGTGAGCACCCCCCAAAATTTTGGCCTAAAAATAAGCCAGAATAGTGGGGGGGTGTACTCGAGTGGGGACCAAAACAGTGAGGGGCGGGTGCCCCCTGCCCCCCCCCCGCTAAGTAAACCCAGACTGCTGATTTGAATGAAAAGAACAATGGTATATAATATATATAATATATATCATTTAATGTCTGAAATTGTGGCAAAGTCTGAAATTTTGAGAATATAGCCATGGGGTGAAAAAAACCCACCCCCTTTTTGGGGGGAAAAAAACCCACCCGCCTCCTGGGTCATGGGTTGGAGATATGAGCTCCAAAACATAGCAGCAGGAAGCGCGACTCTTTCTAACCTATGTATGCAAAGATCAAGTCATTTGGTTCACTCCTGTTCATTTTATGACATTTTGAAAATGACAACTACTTTTTGGTTCAACCATCCAAAAATTTACCAAAAGTTTGGACCGATGTAACTTTTGACTGGGTTGGGTTAGAAAAGTTTTGCAAATATCTGCAATGATGGCAACTCTTCCTCTTTGCACACAGCCAAAATTAGACCGATCCGCTGTACCGTTGGTCTGGCACATTGCCAAACGTGGCGGGGAAAAAACCCACTTTGGGGGGGGAAACCCACCCAAATTTTTTTGAAAAATTTTTTAACAACTCAACACGGAAACAATTAGACACTATAGCACGGTACTATCGAGCACGCTGCGTCATCCTATGCGGTCAGATTCGGACAATTTTGCTTACCTGGCTAGCTAGGTGCTAAAAACCTTGAAAGTGCCATTTCGCTGCTGGAGGACCCAATACAGGTGCAATTGTGGATTTTAACAGCCGATTCTACGTAAAAAACCATTCTCTACACGATAGACTAATAAGTTTTGTCAAATTACATCGTTTTTAGCATTTTTCAAAAATTGCCCTATGTTTATGTGTTAAACTTTATGAAACCTGGCCAGCTGATGCAGCATTTTCAACGGCACATGAGATATCAAAGAAAGCTACTTTGATCGGGTTTTTTGGTTCATACTAACTAAAAAAGGGTTGAATTTTACACTGGAAGTGTCAGAATTGCGATAGAACAATTTTTAAGACCTGTGAGGGGTGGGTTTATTTTCCCCCCATTTGGGTTTTTCCCCCCCATTGGGTTTTTCCCCCGCTACTTTTTGCATTATACCTCTCTAACGGTACAACCTACAGAAATGCAAATAGGCTTAAAAGAAAGTTCTAAGTACGCCAAGTACGATGGTATTTAAAGTTCTCAGATAGCCCTTATAATAAAAAAGTTCCAGCCAAAATCCGAAAATGTGGGTTTTTCCCCCCATGGCTATACTGGCAAGGTGGCCCAGAGCCCTGTGTATCCTTAAAATCTATACAAATCGACGGGTTTTCTTCCAAGAAAGAAACAGTAGTAGGCCAGAACTTTCGACTGGTTTGTGCTATATAGCACAACTGATTGATACTATATATATATATATATATATATATATATATATATATATATATATATATATATTTAATTAGGGTTTGCCCTAAGCTGTCACATGAGGTTATATATAGGTTTAGGCTCTGTCTTCGTGGAGAAATTAAATTTTTCATGTCGGCAAAAACCCATCGGTGGGAAAAACCCACTCCCAGTGTTGCTGTGGGCTACCTGTATGAGCTATATATAGGATTTTAATAGCCTTCCGTGAAGAGCGTCCAAAACTGACTTACAACATTATATGGGGACCTCCGCTGCTTACCTGCAAATTTTCGGGGACTTTGAAAGTTTTGGTAGTTGGGTCGGATCAAGTGTCGAAATTTGACAAAGCTTGCCGGGCCACTCCGAATGGAAAGACCCGAGTAAAAATGGCCTGTTTTACAACATGTACTGCTATAACCACGTAAGCAAAAAATGCGCATCATATTAAGTTAAGTTTTAAATAGACAATTAATTTTTGACCAAAAATGTCATTAGGACTTGGGGGGGTAAGGGGCCCCCCAAGAAAAAATCACTAGAATAAGCCCAGGCTTGTTCCTTTTTAAGTATATAGCGTTCTATTGGCTGGAAGTGCGCCAAACTTATGCTTTTGCCTTTGTTTCTCCCCTCCAATTTCTTTTTCACTGTCTCTAACTGCCCTCCTTGTTCCTGTATCCATCCCTGTCTTCTTGTTTCAGACGGTGCTAAGTAATGTGATCTCTCGCTGGTGCGGTCTCAGTCGGATTGAGCCGAATCCCTTTGCCCTTCGTCTGGCCCACTATCCCTCCCACACCGGCGGCGGCCCCTCCAGTCTTCTGGGTGGATCTGGTCGACGACCCTCCGCTGGGGGTCAGGAATCATCGGACCACCTGGGGGTGGGGGTAGGAGGCCAGTCCCCACCCCCGCCACCTGCTCAAACCTTTTGGCTCCACCCGGCTCATCCCATGAAGGATGTCCTGACCCGATACTATGCTCAGTATCCACCAGAAACTTTACGGTAAGTCTGATGCAGACAACTAGTGCTTGTGATGTATATATGGGACTGTATTCGTGCTCCCCCTATAATATGGGAGAGAAAGGCTCAGCGCGGCCCTTAGAGATCCGTTCGAGCAGCTCCGTGCCAGCTAAATACTTACTCAACAAAACTAGAAAACTAGACCGATTTGGTGTCGTTGAAATCAGCACGACGAGTACTGCAAGTTGCAAAATGTTTTGGTCAAAATTTCCAACTTCGAAAATTTTTGCTTACGGCCAAGTTAGGTCCGTTTGTTTTTGTCCTGTAAGTCACGCATCGTAAAGTGTAATTTTCTGACTTACGTAATGGTAAAACGATCTGGGCATTTCATGCAGGCGAAGTTTGATTTTTCTGAACGTACATATATACACCGAACCGAAGCTGAATCTTCTTGATAGTTTTTCGCTGCCCGGCCCGGCGTGCCACCTGGCGGGCCGGCCACTGGTGGAATCAGGGCTATTTTGGTCAAAATGGCCAATTTTGTGTCAGAGTAGGAATAGCGAGGCGATTTTCGATATCTTGCCGAGATTCACTTAAAACCTAATCTCACCAACATTATTGTATTTTTTGTGCTCACCGGAGCATTTTTATTCTTATGCTTACATATATACGTGGGCTCTATGTTTTGTAATTGGAAATTAAAATTTCAATTGCATAATTTTAATTATATATATACGTTACACAGATGTGTGTTGTTGTACCTTCTCCGCGATGTATACGTGTATGTAAATCTTAATAGTGCGGAAACAAACTGCTATATAACCGCGAAAATACAGCTGTACTGGCCAAACTAAATTGCCGTGTCACTGACAGTTATCATGAATGTCAATGATGTTTCAACGCCAATTTTTGTTTACATAAGGCAGGTTGTACCATGAACTGTTGGGCTTCGTTTTTACCCCACTATATTCATTTTAGTGATGGGCACCGGATATTTTTTCATATACATATGGATAGTCGAATATTCTGCGTTAACGGATATCTGGTTATCCGCCTTGACTGTCCCAACTTAACTTGAAGAAAATTTTCTGCTTTTGCTGTTAAACTTTCAATTTTTCTGTCAATTTGTCTGTAGGCTGTGAATTTCCATCGTGCAATCAAGCCACACCACAACCTTGGTTTCAAAAATATTAGCAGAGAAATTTTTGAAAAACATTTTGAAATTTTTGTCAAATATATAATTGCTAAGTTTTCAATACTTAAAAATTATCCGGATATCCAGTACCCATCACCAATATTCATACATGTTATATACATTGTATACAGTTTGATGCTAAGTTCTTGTACCAGTTTTAGTTTTTGAAAGCTTTCAGTATTTATGTACTCTTACATGTAGTGCATCTTGCATGTGGTTAGTTTGTTGTTTCTGGTTCCAGATTTGAGCTCCGAATTCGCTACATTCTGCGGAACAATGAGGAATGGTACTATGCACAGAAAAAGATCTTCCTATACTTTTATGAGCAGGTGGTTGGTTTGTTGGTTTTTCCCTTGCATTTTTGTCTTCCTCTAGCAGTTCATCCATCCAACTCATTTCTGACGACGTGTGGAGGCCGGGAAATTTCAAGGAATTTAGAGATCGATTGTCGTTTTGGCATTTCTTTCTGTCCATTGTTGTTGTTCTGGCTTTTTCCTAGGCAAAACTTTCTGGAGGGGAAGTCTGGGGAAAATTGCTATTTTTGCTGCTGAGCTAAAATATTAACGATATGTAATTTAAATTTAAGCTTAAAACAGTTAAAAAAATCCGGCGAAGCCGGAAAAATATTTCAAAATTTACCCTCTAAACCCTATTTTCCGGGCACTTTAGAATTCTGGGAGGGCCGAATCCTAGGGGGGGTGCCCACTTCCCCTCCCCCTTTTAGGAAAAAGTCAGTTGTTTTGTATGTAGATATATACACACTTAGAGAACCTTTTTACTTACGTATGTTACAGCACTTTCCCGTGGTCCCTCCTCACAACATTGATTCAAATTTCGACCCGAATAGGCCGCGGGATCCTGTCCCCCCGGCGGGAGTTGAGCCAGTCTTACTTGTAGTCTACTTTTAGGATTTATACTTACTTAAGACTGTTAGTCTCTTTATAGAATTTTAAAACTGTGCCTTCTCCTTCCTCTCTTCTTATCCATAGAGAAATAATGAAAAACGTCTGCCTGCAGTCACTTGTGCAAAGCCTTAGTCCGAAACAGGAGAGAGCCAATGGGCGCGGTGAGCGCTCTTACCCACGGAGAACCATTCTCTTCTCTTCTTATCCGTATGGGGAGCCTCCACCTCCACACTCAGCAGCACGTCTTTGCAAGGCAGACCTCAAAGGGTGAGCCAGGAATAGGGCTATAGAAGGAGGTATATCGGACATCGTTCTGACAAACCGGAAAACAGAAAGGGGGAAGGATGAGGCATGCTCCCCAGAATTGGAAACTATATTTAGCGCCGTTGACCAGACGGATGCCAGGAGACACCTGTGGGGGATCTCCAGTGTTGATGGGGTTTGTGTGGTCCATCGGATTTTCCACGGAGACGGTTCCATGGCGCCCAGACAGACTTTGTCTTCAGTCTTGTTAGTATATACGTACGTAAAATCATTCATTTATTAAATGGAAATTTTGTGAATTCCGTCAATTTTGTGTGTCTGTCGTTTTTTCAGATTCGATTTGACTATATGCAACAGGTGGCCTCTCGCCTGGATGCCAACACGGCAATCTACCTCGGCTGTTTGGAGCTTAAGTTTGTTGTGACCGAGAGTTTTTGTGTCAAAAAGAATATCTCCGCTAAAAAACAGTAGCTTTGTTTCCATGTACCTGGTATGAGGGGAGTGGGGGTGAGATGTTTCAATGTTTTGGCGTTTCTTAAACTGCTCAATTCTTTTAAGAAAAATCTCTGAAATTTGAATTGTTTTCTTTATAATTTGCGCTGTTCATTTTTGAGACAGGCCATGTTTCGATTATAGCATTCTCATTTCACGTTACCACCTAACGCAAAAATTTAATTAAAATAAATTACAATAGTTTAGGACTGAGTTTAGTGGGTTACAAGCCTTGTATATATGTAACTGGGCTTATTCTAGGGAATTTTTCTTTGGGGGAGGGGCTCTGTGGAGGTCCCTCGGGTGACGAGTCATTTTGGGGGAGAGGACAATTTCTCAAAAGTTTTCTGGAAATATGCTAAAAATGGCGCTCTGTTTGTAGTAATAGTAAAAAAATAAACTGATTTAGTGCTTAAATAGGCAAAAATCGGCTAAAAAATCTCTAGTGAAGCCGGAAAATTTTGAAAATTTGCCAGTTTGAGCGATTTTTTTCAGGGCAAAAGTTGTTACCAAAATGGGCACCCACTTTTCTTGTGGGGGCCAATTTTTGGGGGGGGGGTAGGGTGTTTATGGGGAAGGGCCCGCCCCCCTCCAGTAGAATAAGCCCAGTGTAGGACGTTGTATTACTCCCCCAAATATCTGGAGACAAACCCTCTGTCACTTTAGAGCTAAACTTGATCCTTATAATATTGTTGACTTATACAGTATGGTACAGGAACATTTTTCTTTATTTTTGCCTGCTGTTATTTTAGGCGATTTTTCCGCGAAAAGTTGACGCCTAGCACCGTGGACAAACATGTGGATATGTTGAAAGCCGACTCCAGTCTGGCGCATTATTTTCCCACAGCTGTCTTCTCAGAACTAAAGGTATATATACAGTTGGAAAATTTAGACCGTAATATACGTACATAGGTACTGTATGCCTGTTGTTGCATAACATGCTTGGTGAAGAGGGGAAAATGGGTGACATTGTTAGGGAGTGGTGGGTCGCAGAAAACCCTGTTCTGCAGTCCTGATCTGACACTTAATGAATCATGAAAATCGTCTGCAGGCACTAAGGCGAAATGTCGGGATGGCTGAGTGATCTAAGGCGCTGGTCACAAGTTCCGATCTTACGGTCGGTGGTTCGATCCCCAGAAGCCACAAAGCTTTCTCGACTCTAGCCAACCCAGCTATCCAGCCTTAACTGGTCGGTAAATGGGTACCACTGCGGTGGGAAGATAACAGGAGTCTGTGTAGAAGGGCCGGCCCCCTTCCACGGATGCAGTCATCATTTGAGGTGACACTCCTGGCTCTACGGCTGAGAATACGGGGATGAGCCCCGGCACCCCATGTCCTGTGGCAGGACGGAGATATCTCCTGGGGTAAACCATTACTGGCGTTACCTTTACCTTTACTAAAAACGAAGAAAGAAAGAAACATTTACTTCAACGGAAAAGGCGAAATCCTTAGTCCGAAACAGGAGAGAGCCAATGGTTCTCCCTGGGTAAGAGTCCATTGGCTGTCTCCCTGCTTCGGACTACCTAAGGCTTTCGCCTTGGTGACTGCAGGGTAGGCGTTTTTCATCCAGTTTTCGATGATTAATGCGGCCTTGTATCCTTCGTGGATCTGCCTGCCAGCCCCAGCCCGCGTTTGCCTCATTTTCTTGTCATAAATCAGTCAAGAATGTGAGGTAAACGCGGGCTAGCCGGCGGGATCCGTAAAGGATGCGGAGCATTGTTGCCCATAAAGAAATAATGAAAGACGCCTACCTGCAGTCACTAAGGCAAAAACCTCCGGCTTGGCTTTCTCCTGTTTCGGTGGAAGGCTTTTGTCTAGTGACAGGAAGTCTTTTTCATTTAATTCTTTCCGAGTAAATGACAGTTAATCATCAACGGTGGCTTCTGAGACCTCTTGTACAATATTCTTTCCTAATGCTGTGACTTGGCCGTATTGTGGCTGTAGTACAGTTTTTTGTTATGTTAACGCAGATTAACTGGGTTTTATTTTAAGCGAAAAAGTGGTGGGGGAGCACCCTACCACTAGTGGATACGGATAACCGGATACACCACTGATAAACGGATAAACTACACCACGGATAAAATGATGCAAAAATGCCAAAAAATACAGTTAAAAATAGCCTGTTTTCTGCATATACTGCTATAACTATGCTAAAAAGTGCTCAAAAATTTAGTTTGAGTACCAAAACAGACTTCCGGCGATACCGGAAAAGTTTTGAAAATTTTGACCAAAAATCTTAAAATTTGACATTTTCTGGGCACCTTAAGGTGAGTGGGGGGAGCCCAAAAAAGTGGGGGCGACCCCCGCCCCCCACAAAAGTAAACCCAGGATTAATAAACAAGAAACTATAGACACAGTGTTTGCGCACTTGTCATCATTGTGCTCAAGACAAGTTTTCTGATTTTCTTTTTCAGGGAAAATCTCTGAAACGGGCTATCATTGGTCATCTGAAGAAGTTGGTAGAGTTGACCGAAGTGGAATGTATTTTGAAATTTCTGGATTTCCTTCATTCTATTGTCCGCTATGATGTGGAAATATTTTGCTGTACAGTTGATGTACGTACTATGTTTAATAGGTTTTTCCTGTTTTTCTTAAAAAGTTTAACACATTCGCTAGAAGAAATATTGTTGTTCTAGAAGAAGGTGGGATTTTATTGGATTTTTATCCTTTTTAGTCTGGAAGTATGAGGTGAGATTTAAGATAAAGGGTTGATATTTTTCAGCGATTTGTGATTGTTTATTGATTTTTAGTAATTTATTCTAGGAGGAATTAATTAAATTTTGAGTTTTTCATGCAATGACGCAAGTGTTAAATTCTTTGCTAAGATTTCAAACTATTTTTTGTTTTTAGACCTGCTCAGGTGAGGTTATCATTGGGCCGAACAGTGGGATTAGTTTCCTGTCCGAAACAGCCACAAAGGTAGCACGTATTATCAGAATTTTTTGTGAATTTTGGCTTTTCTTGTCAATTGCTATGAAATTGTTATGGAAAATTTCATTGTTTTTTCTATGTTTCAATGTTTTTCGCTTTAATCATAAAGAAATAATGAAAAACGCCTGCCTGCAGTCACTATGGCCGTAGCCTTAGTCCGAACAGGAGAGAACCAATGGGCGCTGTGAGCGCTCTTACCCAGAGAGAACTAGTGCCTAGATGTAAATGTTTTTCGCTTTATTTTTTGCTTTTTCCGTGTTTTCATCCATTCAGGTTTAGTAATTTTTGTCTTTTTTCTATTTTCAGCCGAAGCGATTGGCCGAATTCTTTTCTGTGGACAGGCTGGAAACCTGCGAAAAATCTGTCGGCGTTTCTGTCTATATTTGTGGCCAAAGTGCTGTAAGCAGACTGTTTGGATATTTTTTATTTTTGTTGAATTTATTTTAGATTTTTTTTGTAAAAGATACGCACGTATATGTAATTTCCCAACAACTTGACATTTAATTTGGCGGAGTGCTAAATCTATAGCGCCATCCACTGGCGGATCCAGGATTTCGTGATGGGGGGCGGTAAAATGTTTTGGTCGGGGGATCTGGGGGGGGGCCGTGCCCCCCAGAAGTTGAAGAAATTTTTTGTTTTTGCAATAAAATTGGTCTTCGGATCTTTAATTCTTGTCATACTGTAGAAATGAGAAAATTTTAAAATTCTTGATATTTTTAGGTAAAACTGGTATATAATTTTCTCCGAAAAATCGGATGCATTTAGAGCCTTTTCTTCATGAATGCACTAAATATGTGGTTAAGAAGTAGAAAATTCGCGCCGAAGGCTCGACATTTTTTGTTTTTTTGCCTTTTTTCCTCTTTTTCTGCTTAATTTTTCTATCTTTTCAATCGCGACGGGAGGGCGGCCCCCCCCTGGATCCGCTTCTGGCGCTATCTACGTATTGTGCCATGATTCTGAGTACACGGCTGTGAAAGTATACTGTCTTAGTTGGCACACGATATTACATTGTTTCTAATTCGTTTATATTTTTGTGTTTTTCTTTTCAAATATTTATTTATATTCTTTTTCTTTCTGCTTCTTTTTCAGCCTCTTGACATCAAGTGTGCCACCCTACAAATGATGGAAAGCCTCGCCGATCTAATCAATGGCTATCATCAGATTTTCTGTGTGACCAGTGAATCCATTTGGTCCAATCGCCCTGGGGCCCCCTTGGCCCCTCCGCCCCCCATGGTTTCTGGTGGTGGATTTCAGGGGGGTTTGTCACGTGGCCATCTACTACTGACCGCCCCGCCCCCCGGCCCGAAATCATCCGATTCCAAAGCAATAAACTGCAACAATAATAATAATAATAGCATTAATTTGAGGAGTATGGATTCGCAAACTTCTGTTAATGCTGGAACGGACAGACTACAGCCTATACCCTCAACTAGTAGCAGTGGTTGCAGTAGTTGTGACCTGCCCCTGCCCCCTGCAGCAACCCTTGGTCGGTCCATGCTATCCTATGACGAACCCCCCTCGACAGACGACCCCCAGAATTTTTCGGGGGTCACTACCGGCCCTCCCTCCAGCAGTAACCCCCTACTGGACAGCTATGTTGGTTCAGAGGAACCGGACTATTCTAGTCTTACTGTTAGTCAGCATAGTCAACTGGAACTGTGTCGTGATGCCATCCGGCTGGAAGAAATTCTGGGGGAAGGACAGTTTGGAGATGTTTTTCGGGGGGTATATCAGGGGCGACCCCCCTGTGACCCCCTAACCCCCTCCCCTACAACCCCTGCTATGTCTGGAAGGGGTGATTTTGTCCCCCAGACTTCTGCTGCTACTACTACTACTACTACTCCGGTTGCCATTAAGACCTGTAAGAATGACCATGAAGAAACCCATGTGCAATGCCTACTGGATGAAGCTTGTAAGATAAGTTTAATGTGTAAAAATTCGATGCAGGTGGTGTTTATTGCAGCTGGTTGCACTTCGATGATGCTATCTTGTTTTGGAATTTGATGTACGTACACACAAAAATCATATGATTTCCATCATACACTCTAATTTTTTGCTGAGAAGTCAGTGCATCAGACGAAATTTAGCTGCATGCTTTTTGTTTATACGTTTATATTGACTTGGTTTTTTTCTACCACCACTCTTGGGCTGTTTAGGTTACATTCAGCGACGTCTAATCAAGGTCATGGAATCGATTATGGTGAGCTATGATGGGACTGGCCGCGGAGTTTCTGGAGTTCCAGAACATGTCCACTCTCAAGCCCAACACTCGCCTCTTTGTGAAGAAGTTCAAGATGGATCCTCGCCAATGAACGGTATTTTGCGTTTTTGTGTGAATTTCTATGATTCAGGATAACATTGTTCTGGGAGTCCTTCGGTGATGATGTAAAAGCAGCCATTTTTGATGCACTATGATGCTTTACTCTGCTGTGTTTCCACTCTAATTTTTTGCTGAGAAGGATGGATCCTTATGTAGAGGTTGCATACAAAGGACCCTCTCAGAATTTAGCATACAACAATACACTTGTGTCAAGAGCACATAACACATAAGAGCAGGCCCGCACCCAGGATTTTGAAAAGGGGAAGTCCAAGGTAAAACGCAACGGGAGGTCTGGGGGGCGGAGCCCCCCAGAAGTTGAAGAATTTTTGCATTTTTGCCCAAAAACAGCACACTGGACCTTTATTTCTTAAAATTTTTTAAAAATAGCTGTTTTTGCCTTAAAAGTAGCAAAAATTTTCCGTTCGCCTTTTGATTAATTTTAATGCAGTTTGCTAGCTTCTTTGGAAAACGTTGCCCCCCTTTTTGGATGAAGCCCTTTTCATACTCATTATCCGTTTGTCCGGTTGTCCGTTTTCAAAACAGACAAACTGGTTCATACTCGTTTGCTGTCCGTCCGTTTGTCCATTTCCGGTTGTCCTGATTGCTGGATTGCTATTTCTGTTTTCGGGTCACCTGACACTTTGTGTTTATACTGATTGGAATGCCAATTGCATAGTTTTAAAAAGTTGCGAATTTTTACTTTTATGTGTAAAAACTGCCAAAAATCGCTTAAAATGACAAATTTTAACTGGTTTTTAGGCTAAAATAGTGAGAATTTAGTTAAACATCCGGCGAAGCCGGAAAATGTTTTGAGAATTTAGAGTAAAAACGGTGAAATTTCACAATTTTTGGGGTTATGGGGGCAGGTGGTCGGAATTTATGGGGGAACTTTGAATGGGCGTCACCAAGTGAGGGTATCCCGCCCCCACTAAGACTAAGTCAGGGGTAGTGCAAGTTTACCTATACTTACATATTTTTGTTTTGTATTGCAGCAAGTGTTTTTGACTTTCACTGTTTCTATCATTAATTCAACGATTCCATTGATTTGATTGGGTGATTTTAGGCTCAGCCTGGTGAGATGGTAGGAGGCCCGCTAGCAGCCCAGTCCCTTGGGGAGCCGGCGACCCAGATGACCCTAACCAGTTTCCACTTTGCCGGCGTCTCCGTCAAGAATGTCACTCTGGGTGTGCCCCGGCTGAAGTAGATCATCAACATGAGCAAGCGACCCAAGACCCCGGGCATGACCGACCGTCTTCCTGATGGGCCAGGTCGCCAAGGACGCTGAACGGGCCAAGGTAATCATGCTATGCTGTGTGGTCTCAGGGTCTTCTTTTCAAGAAAGGGTTGAGTAGAGTTAAAATTAACTCGATCCTTTTCAAGAAAGAATTAAAAGAGAGAAACTCAAGCTTGAGTGGACTTAAAACTAGCTAAAACAGTTAATTTTAACTCTACTCTACTCTGCTCTACCCGTCCTTGAAAAGGCCCTAACACAACATTGATTTACGTGGTTTTCAGGGTTGCTGTTTTGCTTAAAATTGATTATTGAAAATAGTGGACCAAGAAGACTAAGTTTTTATGAAAATGACGTGATGATACTCTGGGCTTTGTTGGTCCTTATTTTAGTCACGACCTAAATAAACTTTAAATGCAGTAAATGGTGCTAGTGCTAAATCAATCAAAGATTATTGTTGCCTCCTTAGCTCTACCAGTAACTACATAATTCCACACGTTGGATTGGATTTTGTTTTGTCAATGGTTGTTTGTTGTAGGATGTGCTGTGTCGTCTGGAGCACAGGACGATGCGTAAGGTGACACGGCGATCTACTACGACCCGGACCCCCGGAACACGGTGATTCACGAGGACCAGGAATGGGTCAACATATTCTACGAGATGCCGGACTTGGATCCAACCCGGGCCAGTTCATGGCTACTGCCAATTGAGTTGGACAGAAAACGGTAGAATCTTTATCTCTGTTTTTTCCGATCCTTCAAATTATACGTATACTCTAATTCAGTATTAGGGATGCACCGGGTAGTCAGGCCGCGGTAACGACCGGGACCAAACATTAGCAAAATTTTGTACATTTTTGACATTTTTTGACCAAAATTTTGAATTATCGAAATTCAAAAAAGTGTTGCAAATCGTTTGTTTTCCCGCCGATATGGATGAAAACAAGCTTATTTGCATGAATGGGTTGCCGCTGTCATTTTTCCTCTTATCAAGGGACATAACTCAGTTTGCATGCAGTAAGCAGCTTTGGCTCTATTACAACTTTTTATCCACTCAGAGCTTTCGAATGATGCCCATATTGGAGGGTCTTCGTTACTTTTAATCCGTATTGAGTGCTTTTTGTTCCACAAACCTGCCAAGAACGCAATTTCTGTACACTTTCAGGCTTTGTCTCTATTACAACTTTTCATTTACCCAACGAGAGCTTTCGAATGATACCAATATGAGTCAAATCTGAGAACTTTCAATTTTGAGCCGTTTTGGCCGTTTTTTGGCCATTTTTGACCATTTTCGCCTCATAACTCAAAATGAGTGTATTTTCAGGCCTTGACCCAATTACGACTTTTTCATTACTCGTCGAGAGCTTTCGAATGAGACCAATGCTAGTTTGATACGAGAACTTTCAATTTTGACCAATTTTGGCTGATTTTGGCCAATTTTGACCCCTTTGAGGCTCCGTAACTCATTTTCTGTACATTTTGGTGCTTTGGCCCTATTACAACTTTTTATCTACTCAACGAGAGCTTTCGAATGATACCCATATGAGCCCAATTGGACAACTTTCAATTTTTTACCATTTGCAGCATCACCGTATCGAGTAGTTTCACCCTGAGTCGTACCGGGTCGCGCAGGTGATATGCAAACCTCCAAGTCAAGCCCTTCAAAATGAGGTATCAACCACCTCTCTACCCCTTACCAATCTCGAGATCTGGGGGTGGACACATTCGGCAAGAAATAATAATAAATAAATAAATAAATAGCGGACATACCCAAGTTAAAGGGTTGCCTTTTTGTTGAAAAAGCGGCAACCCAACAACGAAAACGTAACGTTTGTATATCAAAGATTGTTGCAAAATTTAAGTTTCCAGAAAATTTTTTGAGAATTTTCGATTTGGATCTTTAATGTCCAGGCCCCGGCTCCGACCCCAGCCCCTGTAGTGGTGGCCCCGGTGCATCTCTATTTAGTATAGATAAAGGTTATTCTGATTTATATGTTCTGCTTTGCGTTTCATAATGATTGGCCTTTTCTTGCCACCGGCGCTGTTAAATTTTGGATCGCGACGTTTCCCCCACTTTTATTTGTGGGCGTCTTCAGGCTGGTTGCCTTAGAGAGCTGATGGAACGGGAATGGGGTGGTCGGTGATTTTTGCATATCTATGGTAAGGGTTTCGGGGGTTCAAACGCCCTTCTTTAGGGTTGTCAGGAGGAAAATTTTTATCCATAGTATTGTTTCTGACTTTGTTTTGATGTCTGAAGCTGAGGATGGAGCAGATAGCGGAGAAGATCCACGGGGGCTTCGGGGACGACAATGCGGAGAGGCTCGTCTTCCGCATCAGAATCATGAACAGTGGCGACGACAAGATTGCTGAGGTAGGCAATAGCTCTTTTTGAAATTGATTGAAAAAACAATGAAATACGATAGCCTTTCTTAGGTCAGGGCGGCAGAATGTTTTTTGATAGATCCGTCCATTTATTTTCGGTTTGTCCGGTGTAAAATTGGGAGTAGTTTAATTGAATTCCTGACTTCTTTGGTTTGTTTGTTTGTTATTTATTGTTTTCTTTTTCTAGGAAGAGCAAGTGGACCGTATGGAGGCCAACATGCTCTCCGATATGACTCTCCAGGGCATCGATGCCATATCCAAGGTACCCACTTCTACCCAACCATGTGTACGTGAGACCTAGCTGTAGGCTACAAGTGCTTGACCCACTCATAAAATTTCGTTTTCTCTATTTTTTGTTTAATGCTTGTGTTTTGTATTTATTTATTTGTCAGGAAAGTGAAGTAAACGCGGGCAGGCAGGCGGTCCACGAAGGATACAAGGTAAAAGGTCTACCCCAGGAGATACCTCCGTCCTATCACAGGACATGGGGTGCCGGTGCTCATCCCCGGATACACAGCCGTAGAGCCAGGAGTGTCACCTCGAATGATGACTGCATCCGGGGAAGGGAAGCCGGCCGTTGTACACAGACTCATGTTACCTTTCCATCGCAGTGGTACCCCTTTACCGACCAGTTAAGGATGGATAGCTGGGTTGGCTAGAGTCAAGAAAGCTTTGTGGCTTCTGGGGATCGAACCACCGACCGTAAGATACAAGATACAGGTACAAGGCATTAATCATAGTAGTAATGAAAAACGTCTGCCTGCCGTCACCGAGGGGCAACTGCCATACAGGAGAGAGCCAATGGGGGCTATTATTTATGTGAGTGTTTGGTGTGCTGTTGTACTGTTGTAGGTGTACATGCATCTGCCGAGGGTGGATCAGAAGAAGCGAATCACGATCACGTGGGACGGGGAGTTCAAGGCGAACGCGGAGTGGCTCCTGGAGACGGACGGATCTGCCCTCCTCAAGGTCCTCTCCGAGCGGGACGTGGATCCCATCCGCACATATTCCAATCATATCTCTGTGAAATGTTAGAGGTGGGTCCGTTGGGTTGGTTTGTGCATTTTCCGTGCAAGCATGTTGAAGCATTGGTATACCCACTATGGTCGTTACAATATCCGAAATAAAATATCTACAATTGCCCAGTGCAGTTACGGAGTTTACCCTACTGTGGGACATAAATCTCTAAAGCGCTCTGTTTTATACATACAGTAAAATTCCTCCTTGCTTCATAGTTTTTGTGGCCACGTCGAATGCTATCCCCCAGAGAAAAACCATATGCTAAGCTCTGCAGTTATTTTCAGTCGACATGGACTTAGGTGCTTGCTAAGCTTACGGTACTTAGCTTAAATGATTACTTAAAAGCTTGAAATATGGTCTGTCAGCTCTTGAGGATGAGAAAAAGCAGATTTCGAGCTTGAATTTAGATGCTTCCTTTTCCATGTGTTTTTGTTGGAAACGACGTGTATATTTATTAAGTCTTCGTTTTTTGTTTTGCTTTTTCAGGTTGACATATTGATGGAGGCGGCGAATCACGCGGAGACAGATCTGCTGAAGGGCGTCTCGGAGAACTCGTCATGATCGACCTCCTTCTGGACGCGGAGAAGTGCAAACTCAGCATGGAGATGCCCGTCAACAGATTATGGGACCTATGGGTAAGTAAACTGCGGAGAATGACTCACTCTCACTCGTACTGCTTTTCCGTCTGGTACAGTCAGCAGGTCGTACTAGACTAGACTACTTGGCTGCACAACGGTCGGCCACTGTTGGGATTTGGATGACGACCCCAGGGCTTGCTGTAGGCATGTCCAGATCAGAGCACACATTTTATGCTCCGGAGAGTGTGACACTTGCTCATTCTTTGCCATTGTAACTAAGACTGTCCCTTTTAGTTAGTATCTTTACAGCAAGAGAATTAAGTAAACGCGGACAGGCAGATAGGCGGGTCCACGAAGGATACAAGGCATTCCTGTGTCCAAGTCATGCAGTCATTAAGGCAAAAGCCTTGGTCCGAAGCAGGAGAACCAATGGGCGCTGTGAACACTCTTACCCAGAGAAAACTCAGGCAGGGGATACTTACTCACTTGGTACTTCCAAGAAGAAAATGAGGTAAACGCGGGCCAGCAGGCGGATCCACGAAGGATACAAGGCATTAATCATAGAGACATAAAGGTACCAATGTAAAGGTCATAATCACTTGGTACTTCCGAAACATGAAACAACTGTGAGTGCTCTTACCCAGGGTGAACTAAACCGGGTGTCTAAGCAAGTATCTCCTGCCTGAGTTTTCTCTGGCTAAGAGTGTTTCTTCTTCTTCTTTTCCTTCTGATCCTGGGCCGTCTGAGCGAGCTCAATATGGTTGAGGCAGCGGGAGCCGCCTCACATCCCGGAGAAAGCCAATCACCTGGGAAGGGACCCTTGAAAGGACGTCTAGAGCCGGGCTTCCCCCGAACCACCGGGACCTCTGGGCGGCGTGGGTAGAGCAATTGATAATGAGGTCAAGGTTGCAGTCAGGGGGGCTTCAAGGGGTCTAGACCCCCCTTTTGGGGTGACAGTGAAAATGCTTTGCTATTTGTATGGCAAAAACAGCTATTTTAAAAAATCATCGTGCCTTCGGCGCTATAATTTCCTTTTGGCAAGAAACAAACATCCAATCCATTGCACTATTTTTTGGCAAAAAATGAAAAAATTCTTCAACTTCTCGCGGCCCCCAGGTCCCCTTTGGATTTGACCTTGGACCCTTTTCAACATCCTGGGTGCGGGTCTGGGCGTAGGTCCTCGGGTTCCTGGACGATTCCTTCCAGTCGGGGCAGACAGCAATCTCCACCTGCCCCACGCTGTGTTGGTAACTGCGTAGGATTGAGAAGCGTTCACAGCGCCCATTGGCTCTCCTGTTTAAAACTAACACTTGCCATAGTGACTGCAGGACATGCGTTCTCATTATTTTCTTGGTGTCTTTGAAATAACTGCTTGAGCACATACGTGGTCCACATTTTTGTGTGTGTTCTAGGCGTGGGTGGTGTGTTCTGCGACGGCATGTCCCCCCAGATGACTCCCGGCGGAGCCGGATTCTCGCCCTCTGCCCATTCCGAGAGCGGTTTCTCCCCGGTCTACTCCCCGGCCTGGTCTCCGGCCTCCCCGGGAGTCCCTTCGGTCCGACCAGTCCCAGCTACAGTCCCACCTCACCGAGCTACAGTCCGACGTCTCCAAGCTACAGTCCCACGTCGCCCAGCTATTCACCGACGAGTCCAAACTACTCGCCTACCAGGCCGAGCTACAGTCCGACCAGTCCGAACTACTCGCCGACGAGTCCCAACTATACACCGTCGTCGCCGAAATATTCACCGGGCGGAATTGGCTACTCACCCAGCAGTCCGGCCTACAGTCCCAGCTCGCCGAAGTACAGTCCGGCCTCGCCGATACCTACAGTCCAGGCAGTCCGGGCTACAGTCCCACCACGCCCAACTACTCCCAGAGCAGTCCCCAGTACTCTCCCAGCAGCCCGCAATACTCGCCGTCGTCGCCCAACTACTCGCCCAGTAGTCCGCAGTACTCGCCGACCAGTCCCAACTACAGTCCCACATCACCGGCCTATTCGCCGAGCAGTCCACAGTACGCGCCGTCTCAGTACAGTCCCACCAGCCCGAAGAGTCACCAGATGTCGCCCTCTTCGCCACAGTACAGCCCCTCATCGCCGCGCTACACGCCGAGTCAGTACTCGCCGACGTCGCCACAGTACACTCCCACCTCACCACAGTATACGCCCACATCGCCGCAGTACTCGTCCAGCTATTCCCCGACGAGTCCGAAGTATTCGCCGACCAGCCCCAGTCCCCAGGAGACACCGACGAGTCTACCGATGGCTGGCGGCACCGATGACTCCCACAGTATATACTCCCCCAGCAGTCCCCAGTACAGTCCTCAGTCACCGCAGTACTCGTCGAGCTATTCGCCCACATCGCCCCAGTGCACGCCCACCTCGCCACAGTACAGTCCGGAGAGTCCGACCTATTCGTCGGCCAGCCCCCAGTACAGTCCGGACAGTCCGGAAGATGGCGGTGGCATGCCCGGGCGGGGCTTCCTACAGTCCTGGTGGTGGTGGTGGTGGGGCGCCTCCGGGGCGCCTGGACCAGGGGCTTTAGTCGGGATTTCCCCACAGTCGCCGACCTAGAGTCCTGGCTCGCCCAGCTACAGTCCGGACAGTGATGAGGAGGAGGCTGGAAGGATCAGCAAACAACCCTAGACTAAATAAATGTTCACTGACTGACTGACTTGCAGTTAAACCTTACTTTGATGTCTGTTGTCTCCTGCAATGGGTGGCTGGTATATACGTACTGTATTGTATTACGTGGACTGTATATAAGTTGGTTTGGGATAATTTTTGTTAGTGTGTTTTTGAAATCTATAAACAGTATAAACATGCAGATAGACTATTAAATGCTTACGTTGTACTGGAATATTTTATACCCTTTTTGTAGTTTATTAGGTATGGTATTAGACTCTTGTGTACATATGCTACTATTTTAAGTTTACTGTAGGGTTAAATCGGGGATTCGTTTTCCTTGTACTCTCACCATGCGGCTAAGAGGGGATTTTCTGAAGCGGAGTAGTGTGGATTTTTCTAGAAGGCTAGAGGATATAGGAAACTTTTTGAAATATAAACGTCAAATTTGAATATTGAATTCGAAATTGCATTTTTCGTGTTTTGGTTTTCGAATTGTGGTTTTCTTAGGTGGGCAAACTGCGGACAGAAAAGTGGGCAAAGTGTTTTACTGGTGACTTCATTTTTAAGCTCGGTGCATTTTTAATGTGAAGTGTTAAAATTTGTTTGCAGTTCAAAGCATTAAGGAGACGCTTTTGGCTGTTTTCTTTTGGTTCTGTCGCTTTTGGTTATTTACTTTGGAAAACATCATTGCTGAAATGATCCTTCTTTTAGTTAATGAAATTTGAATTGACATTTGCGAAAATTTTGATAATTTATCAAGCATCACGGTTGGTGTTAAGTTAGTCTAGTGCGACCTTGTAGTGGTTACAGGGCTGAACGAATCGTATGTATTTGCCTGGTTGTTGCTGATAAGAGTTGTTTCCTGTTTAAATTAATTTTGTTGGTTATTGGAAATTTTATGTGAAGATAAATTTTTAATAAAGCATGTTTCCTTTGTTAGCTTTAATTTAGTCGGTTAGGGCTAGTGTTGGAAAATGAGAAAATTTTGCGGGCGGATGTGTTCCTGCTGGCCCGAGCCCGTCACCGACCCGCAGGTCAGACCACGTGGGGCGCTCCGGGGCCCACACTTCTCTCGGGCCGCAATGACCTACGTCGCAAAAAAAGGCCCGAACTGTTAGGTAATTGATTTCGACGTTTGTATTGTAGTACATTGTATGTGACAGCGACAGTGACAGCATTGTAGTACATGGCTAACATTGTACGACTGCGGACTTTGTACGTAACATATACATTGTTATATATGCAGAATTCCATACATTATCATAAACAAATCCAAGCTGTCGCTCCTATTCCACCCTTACGCATATCTTAGTTACAATTCCGATTTCATTATTTTTCACAGATACTGTCCTACCAAGAGTCCACAATTTATTCCTTTATATTATAGAAGAAGAGTAAGCCACTAGAGGGCTTCTCTTCTTGGCGTTGCGTAACGGTGCTCTGACCACAATACGCAAATGTTCCCCCGTTTGGTGGGGGGGGGGTCGAGTGGGGGGGTATGCAAAAGGGGTCCCCGTTTGGTGGGGGGGGGGCGGGGGCGGTAGGCAGAACGGGGGCCCCGTTTGGGGGGGGGGGCCAAGTCAGGCTAAGATTGGATGAATCTGATTGGCTGTTGGCGACCCCCCCCCCAAACGGGGACCTCTTGTCTACTACCCCCCTCACCAAACGGGGACCCATTTGCGAATAGAACAAAAACTACTTTAATCCTCTGCTCTACCCCCCCCCCACCAGACGGGGAGGGGTCTCTGCAATCTGATTGGCTGTTGGCTACCCCCCCACCAAACGGGGACCTTTTTCTGCTACCCCCCCCCCCCAAACGGAGGGGGGTATGCTTTGTCGAATAGAGCTACCCCCCCACCAAACGGGGGAACATTCGCGTATTCTGGTCGGAGCACCGTTACGCAATGCCAAGAATAGGAGCCCTCTAGTGGCTTACTCTTCTTCTTATATATAGTGCAATTATGCACTCTTGGTCCTGCTCCTTCTGAAGCTTTTCACTTCCTCAAACTAAATCTCTCTTGTTGGGTTGCCGCTTTTTCAACAAAAAGGCAACCCTTTAACTTGGGTATGTCCGTTATTTATTATTATTATTTGTTGCCGTATGTGTCCCCCCCTCTATCTCGAGATTGGAAAGGGGTAGAGAGGTGGTTGATACCTCATTTTGAAGGTCTTGACTTGAACTGCTCCCGGAAGCACGGGGAGCCCCGGGGGAGCAGAGGTGCTCCCGGAGCACCCCCGTGAGTAAAAATGAGTAAAATAAAAAAGTTGTCCAAATGAGCTAATTTTGGTATCATTCGAAAGCTCTCGACGAGTAAAGAAAAAGTTGTAATTAAGGTCTGAAAATGCACTCATTTTGAGTTATGAGGCGAAAAGTGGTGAAAAATGGCCAAAAACGGCCAAAATGGCTCAAAACTGAAAGTTCTCAGATCGGACTCATATTGGTATCATTCGAAAGCTGTCGGTGCGTAGATAAAAAGTTGTAATAGGACCAAAGCACCATAATGTACAGAAAATTGGCTACGGGGACTCAAAGGGGTCAAAAATGACCAAAACCGGCCAAAATGGGTCAAAATCAAAATTTTTGGAAAACCCACAAAATGGGTATCATTCGAAAGCTCTCTTTGAGTATATAAAAAGTTGTCATAGGGACAAGGAGTACTATCGTAGGATAATTGACTTATCTCGTTTATAAGAGGAAAAATGCAGCGGCAACCCATTCATGATACTTTGCTTGTGTTAAGTTTACGTTTAGTTAAATTTACGTGATCACATAGCAGGGAATGAACTAAGCCAAATTTTATTTAGGTTCTATCTAACAAGGCTTTGGAATTTGGATGTTGGTTACGTTTCAGATTAGCAATTACAATCGCAAGCAAGAGCAATGCGTCTTAAACTACGAACGACACCCCTTACATCAATACCATGGCTACCTATAACCTAATTAAGTGAATGCTTTCATTCCAACTGTTTTGCAACAACTGTCCACATATAAAAAGCTTCTACACCCTTCTCATAGACGTATATAACTTAAGGGAGGGGGTCGCGAATTTTCGACCATCTCCGATTTTTCTCATTTTCACATATTTTGTAGTCCCCATAGGTTCCCTCAACAAGACAGTTGCGTTTGTTGCAAAGCTTTCTCTATCATTCACAATAGTCCTCCAAAGGTGACCCAGACATGTGTTAAACATAGAAAAACGAAAAAGTTAGGAAAATTTCGCGGTAACCAAAAGTTTGAGCGCTGTGCAAGAGCAAAAGAGCTGTATCTTGCCAAAACGTTAATCTGGACTAGGTAGCGTGTTAATATCTATATGAGGTGTTTTTGCGTTAGCTCAGCGAATTTCTAGAAATTTTCAAAGTTGGGTGAATTCGGTTTTTGCAAAAATTTTTGACTTACAAAAACGTCACCAAAGAAATGTTTCGTCGTGGCCTGAACTAACCGTTTACTGCATAGATTTCGCTTATAGATATTAACACAGTACACAAATAGAAGTTCAATTTCCATACGCAAAATCCATGCTGCTACTTGTGAGTAGTTCACAGTTTTGATTACCGCGTTGTCGTTTTACGACGTCGTAGAAAATACGTCATTTTCTCAATTTTTTTTAATATAATGGTCCATAAGTCGGATGAAAGCCGAGCTATTCCAACCAAATTCGGTGTGCCAATTTGCACATTTGAAAGGAAGATTTGTGCTAAGTTTCACTGCAATTGCTGGTGTTTAACTGTGGACGCATGCCTCAGTGCGATGAGGGAAACCTATAGTCAAAAATGGCAAATTTTCAAATTTTTCAAATATAGCCAAATTTTATATCAAACTGAAGCTCTCGATGTCCTGAACATTTTATCTTCTTACACCAAGTCTCTGCAAAACAGTATGAGAAAGTTAGAGCTAGTTAAAGTTTGAAGTAAATAACAGTCGGAATGAGCTTGACCAACTTTTGACTTGACAACTTGACCAACTTACGCCGTTTCTTGCTTGTTGCTTGGCTTGTCATTGTAATTTATGCAGTAACAAATACCCACAGGTAAAGGATTTAAATCGATGTATTTGCCGTGCCTGCCATAGTCTTTTGTCATCCTACGTTGTGTACGCAACGTCCAAGCCCTCTGCGAGGCATACTGGCGTAAATACTAAATTGTAGGGATTGTTGTATTTGAAGCTTAAAAGAAGTTTAGGAACTTTGAAAATTTAGATAAAATAGATCAGTTTTCCTCCAATCGAATTTATATTATATTCATAGGAACCATGTTCCCAAGCCTGTTTAGGAAGTGCCCGCCGGGACTTGAACCCGGGACCACCGCAGACTCGAAGTCCGGGTTGCTCTGCCGCTGAGCTACGGTCACGCCAAAGAATAACAGGCCTGGAAATATTTACAGAAACTGCTTACATGTCGGAAGAAAACAGATCTACGAAAGAAAACGAAACTGTTTCGGAAAAATGAAATGACGACATAACATCAGAAAGTTTAATTCAAATTCGATAGAATTAGAAAAACCTGGACAAATTTGAATTTGAAAGTTTAAAATGTGTCAAGTTAATTTGAGAAACAGGAAAAATGAAGAGAAACATTGAAAGACTTTACTTACAAGTACGACCGATACGTAAACATTATGCTTATTGTGTTCAGCAACCCTCTTTTATCAAATAGGTAGATATACAATGAAATCTGTTGTAACGAATTCATGCTCACAAACGCATGCAGACGCTTACGTACGCGCCGTCTACGCACGTTTGCTTGCGTCTGGAACTATGAATGCACCTTTACCCAGGGCGAGGAACCACGGGCGCCACGGGTCCGGAGGGTCACATCTGTCTGTTTCAGCAGTGCAGTCTTCGTGTTCAGAATCAGAGACCCCAATTTACTAATGCCAATAAACATCTTCAAATCCAAAATCGTCAATCTTTTCATATTTGGCCATCTGCTAAAATCAAACCAGATCAAAATCCGGAAAACAAACATAAATTTACTAAGTATCAAATGCATCAACAAATCAATGCATCTCCTTCGTTGACATCTGAGTTCGCGTAGATAGGTTGACTTGTACAGATGCAGAAACTACCTATAAAATGTATGTTTCATTTGTAAATTAAGGGAAACAAGTTGCAACCTCATCACATATAAGCCTGTCCTACAACGAGGCTTTATTGGCATACGTCATGCTCATATTTATCGATATCCGTTAAGATGACCTTCGTATTATAAAAACGTAGTACATAAAGCATTCATTAGAAAAACGTTAGGTCTTTCAGACACAGCGTGGCATGTGAATTACGGCAAGCAGCGCTTTGACACAGGCCCAAGCGGGGAAACAAGGTGTTCCGGGAAAACACCAAGTGTGCCATAGTATTTCCGGAAAGCATTAGGTGTGAAATAGAGTTTCAGAAAAATATCAGGTTGCAAGTACGTACGGTAAAACGGGGTAACTTCGGATTCAAGGGGTAACATTGGCATACCTGTGACAAACCGCTTTGAATTTATGTACAGGACTTATTTTTCACTATTTCAGCCTGATGAACATGTCGGAATTATCCTCGTAGTGCGCTGATTACAACTATGCAAATTATTATTGTAATAAACTCGTTTTTAATCACTTAAGCCCTACTTTATTCTAACTCCTTGATTTATCAAAAAAAGTGTGTTTCAAAGTAGGACAGCTTATTTGTTTTCTGTTCAAGCTAGGCATACAAAATTTATCATTTCTTAATGCCAAAACTCTGAATTTTTCAATGAAGTAATTCCTTTTTTGTTTCGTTGAACCAATTTACATTTATTCCTCCTGCCACAATTACCCCCGCTCCCCCATAACTTTTGGGGTAAGTTCGGCACGAATTTTTGGGGAGATTCTGCTACCAAAACGGTTGAGTTTAAGGTCAATTTTATGCCTCCTGCTGGTCCAGCCGCAGAGTACCATTGGCCCATAAATCCCGATGAAGGATGGTTTCCTGGCTATTTTTTAAAAAAATTAATATCGCACTCCGAAATGTCAACATAAGACACCGGAGCACGATAGAGGACGTCGAAAGCGTCAAATTAATACCAAAGATGGCCTGGTAGGGCTAATAAATCAAAAGTTGCACTGCTTCAAATTTTGAAAACCTGCCGAAGTTACCCCGTTTTACCGTATATATAAGAGCGCATCGGGAAATAAAAATCCTAATTTTCGATTTTTGGCAGAAACTTTTTATTAAGCGACAAATTGAGAATTGAGAAATCTAAGGATAACTAGAGAAGAACTTCAAAATGAGCCAAAAACATCTCTCTAGCCCTTGCTTACGGTTGGTGAGAAATTTTCGACCAAACAGATAGGGAAAACCATACCTGAACGGGAGGTCAAATTTCACTGACCCTTGTGGAAGCAAATTTCGGTACCCAATGTGGCAGCAATTTGGCCTACGAGTATTTTTAAAGCGATTTTTAAGCGATTTTTGCGGTTTTTTTAACAAAGAACAGCGATTTTTTAACAAAAACAACGTTTTTTGGACGTTTTTTAGCGACACATAGTGATTTTACGTGAAAAATTCCGGCGAAGCCGGAAAATGTTTGGAAATTTTGGTTGTAAAACCAATTTTTTGGGCAATTCTCTTACCTCTTGTGGCCAATTTTCTTACCCCTTGTGGGAGCACCTTCGTGACCCCTTGTGAGCGACTTCGCCGAGGGGGGGAATTCCCCCCGCCTTGTCCACCTGTGGGGAAAACCCAATGTGGAAAAAAACATCGGAGGGAAATACCCCAGCCGAATTGTTTACTGGAAGCATGCCAGAACAATTTTTAGTATAAAACTATGCCATTCGAAAGAGCGGGCATTGTTAGCACATCTACATCGAAAATATCACAGGACAGAAATGAAAATCAAAACGTAGACACCCAAAGTCACACCAACCAACCTAAGGTTGATCTGATTTTGGGTGTCCACATTTTGATTTTTATTTCTTTAACAATGCCATCATTGTATCCTCCGGGATCCGTGGACTTGTGGCAGTTTTGACATTGCTCTGCCCTACATCAAAAATATCAATATTTTTGCAAAAATTATGTCAACTTGACTTTCGAAAAGATTATAGTATATATAGGTTTTGTATTTTGTACACGTAAACAAAAATTTTGGAAAATTGCTTATTTCTGCCGTCTAAGCATCCTAACGTATAGAAAATTTATTTTTGTTGCAAGTCACACCTGACCCATTTTAATGGAAAAATCGGCCACCTGGACCACACATAGAAGAATGAACCCAGGTAACATCTATATATTCCAAATTGACCAGGATGCTTTACTGAACAAAGAAATGCATGAATTTGCATCATTCTGCAATTTTGGTTTCCCCCCGCCGAGTGTAGGTCACCTTCAGGTCGCACTGGAGCCAAATAGCATATACCGTTGTGAAGTTCGAGACATATCCTCTGAGGAAGTGTAATCCGTTTTGGGCTAAGCCTTTCCAGTAGATCTGGGTGACACACAAAGTTGACTCTATGCGACCCTCATGTTGGGAACAAAAGTCCCAGAAACTTTGCTGAGAAGCAGCGGGGGCTAGAATAATACACCCTCCTGGGCACATTTGGACGCTCTTTAAAATAAGCAATTAAAATTCGATCTAGCTCATATGGTTGACACTCACACTGGCGATGGGTTTTCCCCGCGGCATCTCGGACAGAATTTTTTCTGCCGTGCTATATTTGTTTCTGCGAATTTGACAACGCTTTGACGTCAAAGCAAGAAATGTGTCTGTCTCACAAGAGGGAAAGCCAGCAGGATGCTTCCAGAAGCAGAAACGTATATACAGCACAACCAGACTTTTGATTGACTATAGTCAGTACTATGCCGCCCAAATGCCAGCAAAAAGCGTGCTGATTGGCATAGTCAAAGTTTTAAAGTGGGTTTGTGCGGAGGGTGTTAGTCTGCTCAAAGAGTTCTTTTGGAAAGTTTCGTCCAATTTGGACATGATTTGGAACGGATTTCCCCCATTTTTCTTCTTCCAAGAATAACAATCTGAGCAAACCTGAGGCAATCGCCCCAAGTCAATCATAAAACTAGTATTTTCCTACTTATGTACAGTCACAAAGGCATCGTTTCTTGGCCAACCGGCAGTGTTGACGTGTGGGCCCCAATTCCGGTTGGGGATTTGACCCGACAATGGACGTTGGGGAACTCGAAGTTGACGAATTTTTCCGATCCACTCATCCTCATCCTTCAGTGGAAGGGCCGAGGATCGGAGACTGTTCCGATGTTGCTGCCTCAAAGTGGTGGAATGGTGGACCTTCCGTGGATATGGACCTCTCCCCGTCCCCGGATGCAAACCGGCAACGAACTTTTCTTCCCTCCTTCAAGGAGGCAATTACCCCTCCTGGCCTACCCCCACCTCTGGGGTCATGGGCCAAAACAGACAGGGTTTTTTGATTCCGGCAACAGGACATCCTGCCTGCTGGCGACGGCTATTGATTCTGGCAGGAGATATCGAAGAAAACCCGGGTCCCCCCGTGGCCTATCCTTGCGGAATTTGTGGCAGAAATGTAGACAGAAGGGACTATTCCATGTCCTGTGCCACATGCGACCAGTGGTTCCACAGGAAATGCCTTGGCCTAACGGTGTCCAATCTCCTCCAGCTCCATGCTAGGGGCTGGCACTGTAGAGCATGTGCCCCTGGTCCTCGGCCCCAAGCCCCCACTAATCCAGACCCAGCACACCCTCCAACCGTTCCAGATGCCGCCGGTGCGCGGGCTGCAGCACAGCACCCTCCCGCCCTCCCTGCTGTGCGGGGTGCAGCAAAATGCCCTTCCGCTCGACCTGCTGCAAGGGTAGCAGCACATTCCCCTCCTTCCCCACCGGCTGCGAAGGTCGCAGCACAACACTCTCCTGTCCTACCTGCTGCGCGGGTCGCAGCCCCACCCTCCCACTACCCACCCCGTGCTTCGGCGCGCCTTCCAGCAGCAGTCTCCGAGAGGGCAACCACTCAGCATCCTGCAATTGAACTCTAATGGCCTTGGCCCCAGCAAACTGTTGCAACTCCAAGCTGGAAAAACTGTTGCACTCCAAGGCAGTCGATGTAGCCGTCCTTCAGGAGACGCACCTACAGCCCAGCAAGCAGCTAATCATCAGAGGCTACACGGTCTATCGATTTGACCGCAAGCTCAAGCGAAATCAAGCTGCTTCCGGGGGCAAGATTGGCGGTGGCGTTGCCACACTGGTGAGAGAAGGAATCAGGCATCACCTCCTCCCACCCCAGCCAGGAAACAACTCAGCGGAGGTGGTCACTGTCCAAATACTAGAGGGAAGAGACCTATGTAACCCTCACTAACATCTACGTACCTCCCATTGTCACGAGCCCCAACGACCCTCGAAACCAGTCCTTCAAGCCGAACCAACTACCTACCGGCAGCGGAAGCATCATCCTCGGCGATGTGAACGGTCACAGCCCCCTGTGGGATGCTTCCGTAACCAGATCCGACCCTAACGGTGAAAAACCGGAAGAGTGGTCTGATCAAAATGGCTTAGTCCCCCTGAACGACGGCTCCCGCACTAGAACAAATCCTGTGACAGGCAACGGCTCGGCACCGGACGTCACGATAGTGCATTCCTCCCTCGTTCCCCTGATGTCCTGGGCTGCTGACGCCTCCTGCCAGGACTCAGACCACCACCCTATCTGGGTCACAGTATCGGAAGCTGGTCGCCGCCAGTCAAAGAAAATCAAACGAATTCGACTGGCTAAGTCAGACTGGTCCAAGTTCGGCGCGGTTCTGGACGACAAAATCAAGGAGTATTTACCGGATTTCCACGCGCCCCTGGACACCTTTGTCGACGCATTCACCAGATCAGTGAATGAAGCCCAGTCCGCATGTGCCCCGGTCAGCGGCCGCCCCCTCCACGAAACCAGACGTAAAGAAAAAATTTTAGTGAGCGCGGACATAATATTCCAAAAATTTTCGCGCCGTCGGCGCGAAATTCAGTTAATTTTTGCTTAATCTATCCTTATTTCAGCGTTTTAAACCTTTCAATAGCAGCTATTTAACATATATATATAAAATTTTCTCGCCTGCGGCGCTTTTCTAGCTCCATTTCGTTCAATTTTTCTCACCTGCGGCGCTTTTATGGCTTAATTTCTTTAAATTTGTTGCGTTCCAAACGCTTTTAATAGCGGTTGCCATTATAAGCAGATTGTTCATAATTTCAAAATATTCTCAACTTTTATTTATATATAAATCTTTTCAAAGGTTTCCATTGCGGATTTTTTCATAATTTTAAAAATTTTCTCAACTTCTGGGGGCTCCGCCCCCCAGGCCCCCCGCCTGGATGAACGGCTATTTCGAAATCTTGTCCACCTGGCGGAAGCAAAAAAATTTAATGCTCGACCTGCCCCTCTTCAGAATCCTGGGTGCGCCCCTGTTAGACGCGAAATTTATTCTATTTTTGTTGCTTATTTTTTAGTTTTAAACTTTGTTTGCAAAATTTTGCCTCCAGACCCCCAAATCTTTTTTGAGGTCCGCCCCCCCCCTAAAAAAATTTCCTATGTGCGCCACTGGCCCCGGTCGGCGACTCCAAAACTCCCGCTCCT
>JASAND010001152.1:0-22005 GCA_030248195.1 Trissonchulus latispiculum
ACAACAACAAAATGTACACATTTTTTCAGAATCCTCGTGGAACTCTAGATTCCGAAAATCCGGAAAAACTCTGAATTCCGGGTTTCATTCAATCTAAAAAAATCTAAAATTGTTGGTTTTTGCCCATTTTTATCACAATCAAAATTTTGTTCGAATAGAGCTGGTCCCGCTGCATATTTTTGCTCTTACAAGTTTCTCACGAAAATGCACCCAATTTCCGGAATTCCTGATTTTAAAATTTTTCTCCAATACCCACAAGATGGGTATCATTCGAAAGCTCTTATCGAGCTGAACAATTTTTTGTAGTAAGATGAACTCTTGAAAATGTACACAATTACCGGAATTTGAGAAAACCGGATTTTTCCGGATTTAAAAATTTTCTCAATACCCCACAAAATGGGTATCATTCGAAAGCTCTTGATGAGCTGAACACATCTTGTAATAGAGCCAACTCGGGAGTTTCGGGAATTTGGCGCATTTTCACACATTGGTTCTATGTACAAGATTTGTTCAGCTCATCAAGAGCTTTCGAATGATACCCATATTCTGGGGTATTGGAGAAAATTTTTAAAATCCGAAAAATCCGGTTTTCTCGAATTCCGAGAATTATGCGCATTTTCAAGAGTTCATTCCGTTACAAAAGTTGTTCAGCTCGATAAGAGCTTTCGAATGATATCCATCTTGTGGATATTGGAGATAATTTTTAAAAATTCGGAAATTTTTGAAACCCGGAATTCCGGAAATTGAGTGCATTTTCGTGAAAAACTTGTAAGAGCAAAAATATACAAGCGGGACCAGCTCTATTCGATCGTGAAAACAAAATTTTGAATTGCGATAAAAAATGGACGAAAAACCAAAAATTTTATATTTTCCGTGAATGAAACCCGGAACTCGGATTTTTTCCGGATTTTCCGGAATCTAGAAGTTCCTGAGGATTCTAAAAATATATACATTATGTAGGCTGCCTTCAAATGATAACTCAGGACAGCCCGCTCACATTTCGGTTCCAAGACTTTTTTGGTCAGACTTTAGTGAGTGACTCTTGCATTCTCTAAGTACATGAATACTCAGAGATACTGATAGATGATGATAGCTAGATACAAAGAGAGATACTCACAGGGAAGCACCATTCTCTGGTTCACTCTTCTCATCGTCATGAGCTGTGACCTTTAGAGTGCCAGGCGGCGGGAGTTTGGCTGACAGGCTTGAGTTGTGAGATCGCTTTGCCGAACGATGCGCCGGCGGTGGGGTTTCACGTAGAGGCCCTCGCCTCAGGTGACTCCTAAAATAGGACACAGAAAGTCTTACAACAAAGTTAAAACTCTTACTTGTTAAAAAATAATGTCGCATAATAGGTTTCGGAAAACTTTCAAAAGACTACATTCAAAAGCTAGAAAAATTTTCAGAATTTCCAGACTGAAAGTGTTATTTAAAAGCTAGAGAAATTTTGAAAATTTGCAGGCGAAAACTTAATTTTTGGATACATTTTTCAAAACATCTGAGACAAATTACACTGGAACCGGTCCGGTTCTAAATGCTGCCGGTTCCGGTTCCGGTTCCGGTTCTACCGGTTCTAGTGGAACCGTTCCGAGCACTAGTTTGTCTGTTGATTTGCTCAGGGGTTTTAAGCTTCAGTTGACAAGTTTTCATACCCTCATTTATATTGCAATCAGTCTCTGAATCAGACATTCAAGAGAATAAAAGTTGAAAATCTTCACTTCTTTAACGTGTATTTAATATCCGGAGGGTCTGGTGAGTGTATAGAGTCTTCGAATTTTCATAGAGCAAAGCAAATTTTGACAAATTTTATTGTAAACAGTTTGGATAGCTTCGGAGCTTCTGACATTTTCGTGCTTCAGAGCCGTACCGCCGGTTCGTGCTGACCCCTGTAGAATATTTAGTTTTGTGGAAAATAAGGCATATAGGTGGTACTGCTAGATTTTCTCTCCGATAAAATGGAGAGGGGAAGAGGGCAGGGCCCTCTTTAAAGTTAGCCTGTTTTTCCTGAAACGAAGCATAAAACAGTGTTCACAAATTCAGTTTTAGTATCTAAATAGCCCATTTCCATCTGTCCTGTCTTTCTTTGAACCGTTAACGTTTTTGAAAATTTCTACTAAAATTCCTTAAAATTTGGCATTTTTAGGGCATCTTATAGTGAGTGGGAGAGGGGGATGGGGGAGGGGAGGAACTAAGGGAAACTGTGAGGTAGTGCAGTATAATGTACTGTCTGTGTTTCTTTCTTTTAATGAAGTGGTTCACGAATGAAGTCATGGGGCCATGCTGTATCACCAATGACGTAGCCAGAAAAAAACTAACAAAGGACCATTGAACTTTTAACATTGAAGAATCAAAAAATGCTAACTTTGCAGAAGATTAGTTTAAGTTTGTTGTAAGACTTTCTGTGTCCTATTTTAGGTCACCTGAGGCGAGGGCCTTGCTTGAAACCCCACCGCCGGCGCATCGTTCGGCCAAGCGATCTCACAACTCAAGCCTGTCAGCCAAACTCCCGCCGCCTGGCATTCTCAAGGTCACAGCTCATGACGATGAGAAGAGTGAACCAGAGAATGCTGCTTCCTGTGAGTATCTCTCATTATCTAGCTATCATCATCTATCAGTATCTCTGAGTATTCATGTACTTAGAGAATGCAAGAGTCACTCACTAAAGTCTGACCAAAAAGTCTTGGAACCGAAATGTGAGCGGCTGTCCTGAGTTATCATTTGAAGGCAGCCTATATAATGTATATATTTTTAGAATCCTCAGGAACTCTAGATTCCGAAAATCCGGAAAAATCCGGAGTTCCGGGTTTCATTCACGGAAAATATAAAATTTTTAGTTTTTCGCCCATTTTTTATCGCAATCAAAATTTTGTTTTCACGATCGAATAGAGCTGGTCCCGCTGTATATTTTTGCTCTTACAAGTTTTTCACGAAAATGCACTCAATTTCCGGAATTCCGGGTTTTCAAAATTTCCGAATTTTAAAAATTATCTCCAATATCCACAAGATGGATATCATTCGAAAGCTCTTATCGAGCTGAACAACTTTTGTAACGGAATGAACTCTTGAAAATGCGCATAATTCTCGGAATTCGAGAAAACCGGATTTTTCGGATTTTAAAAATTTTCTCCAATACCCCACAATATGGGTATCATTCGAAAGCTCTTGATGAGCTGAACAAATCTTGTAATAGAACCAATGTGTGAAAATGCGCCAAATTCCCGAAACTCCCGAGTTGGCTCTATTACAAGATGTGTTCAGCTCATCAAGAGCTTTCGAATGATACCCATTTTGTGGGGTATTGGAGAAAATTTTTAAAATCCGGAAAATCCGGTTTTCTCAAATTCCGGTAATTGTGTACATTTTCAAGAGTTCATCTTATTACAAAAGTTGTTCAGCTCGATAAGAGCTTTCGAATGATACCCATCTTGTGGGTATTGGAGAAAATTTTTAAAATCCGGAATTCCGGAAATTGGGTGCATTTTCGTGAGAAACTTGTAAGAGCAAAAATATGCAGCGGGACCAGCTCTATTCGAACAAAATTTTGATTGTGATAAAAATGGGCAAAAACTAACAATTTTAGATTTTTCGTGAATGAAACCCGGAATTCAGGATTTTTCCGGATTTTCGGAATCTAGAGTTCCTGAGGATTCTGAAAATGTATACATTTTGTTGTTGTTTCGTTTTTAATTGTTCTTTGAACACTTGTAGTGTTATTAGTTTACTATGTTTTAGATCCAAAAAGGCTTCGATTCGAATCGCCAGATAGAGGTGCCGAAGCAGACGTCTCGCCCTCGGCTGATAGCTCTAGGTACGTCAGTGTTTTAATAATCTAAAATTGTTGATTTAATAAAATTAAAAAATTTTAAATCTAATTTTTGCAACCATGAAACACTGCTTTTTTCTATTTCTGTTTGAATTTGTTTGAATGCATTTTTTGCACAAAATTAACAATGTGCTATTTTGTGACTTGTGTATCCTATGTCAAAATTTTGACTGCGCTGTTTTCTGATATCTGTTTTCTGTTTAGGAGGAGTGAAAAATATGACAGTGCTCCGACGCCTCAGCGATTGAACCGTTCTGACAGCTCGTCTTCTTCAGGTGCGTATTTTGGACGCATTTAGGGCGTATTTATTTTTTAACCTGGTTCCTGTGCACTTTATAGTGGATGGCTTGGGAACCGTTTCGTTCCACTGCGCTCTATCAATGCGCAGTGCACGTGTGCGCTTATTGTCAACTTATGTTAGGATACGAACTCCTTCTAGCTTGATGCATCTGTGGCTTTGGTAGTTCAGTTGGCAGAGCAATTGGAGAATTAATCCGGAAGTCATTGGTTGGAATCCCACCTGAGCCCCGTCAGCCAGTTGGCCGATGGCCTACTGCCAGCCGGTAGTTTTTGTCACTTCACAGGAGAACAATTAAATTGCATTAATTAATACTGCGCCCTTGCATACCCTTTATCGGCTTTATCTGATACTTTATTTTGTGACTGTGAGTTGGTGCTAAGTTTCGCTGTACTGAGAATATTTTTGTTGGGATATATATTTTGGATCTGAGGGTTTTTAATAGTTTTCTTTTTGTGACGATTTCCTCAAGTGACATCTTTTCGTATTCTTCGCTGTTCTGATATACGTAGCATGCTTTAATATGAAGCTTCAATATCTGAAGTTGTTCCTTTTCACCCTTTCCTATTTTAGGTCGTCGAAGAGCCCCCGCGGAGTCAGTCCCAAATCGGGACGATAACCAAGGAACTGCCGGCACTTCCAGTTCTGACGCGTCATTGCGACGCAGTTCTGCTCAAACACTGCTCGATTCCCCTGACACACCGACAGCCTTTTTGAAACGAAAATCTTTGCCGCCAGGAAAAGCTCCTCCTTTCCACCCTTCGTCTACCCGATTTCCGGAAACTTTTGGAGTTTCTGGAAACAGTCGGCCGTCTGCTTTGGTGTCGGCTGCTGGTGAAAAATCCAGACCGAGCGCAGCCGGGTTGCTGGATTTTTCCAGCGATAGTGAGTCTGGGGATCAGAATGTAGGCGAACGATTTTTGACGAAGAAAAACCGGTTTTCCCAATTGCGGAAGTCGAAAACTGTGGAAACAGCCAAGGAAACTGTCTTGACATCGTTGAAAACTGCTGCTGCTGCTGCCACTTCTAGGAAGTTATCCGAAGGCTCGACATCTAGTGATTTCAGTCTTTCTCCGAGACTGCCTTCGGTGGTGCGGCGTAGTCAAGCTGGTGCTGACAGGGAAGGTAGGTTGTTTTTGCCCTGTATTTTCTTGTTTTTTCAGATATTTTTTCTCAGATGTTTTTGGAAATTCTCTTTTCTTGGGCATTTCTTGTACGTTAAGTAGAAGCCTGCGGGTTCTAGTCCCTACCAGAAGTCAGATCTTTTAGTAATTGCACCCATTTGTAACAACCGTAATCTAATTAGCTACTGGCAAATTGTACTCTTATAGTATTTGCTTGAGCACCAAATGGGACCAGATTAAAAATGTTTTCGTCGTTTTCACTTATGGAATGTTTTCTATTTGTAATATGTATATACTTCGTACGCTTGGCTATTTCTTTTTATTTGTTTTTTCAATTTTTTTATTCTAGAATCGCTGTCTGAGCCAATTCAAAGAACCGAAGACGCCCAGTTGTTGCGGTCAAGAGTTGGCCAAATCTTTGATCGAGTTTCTAGTCGCACAGAAGCCCTGAAGAATTCAGTTGCCACTTCATTCCAGCCCAGCCCAGAACGGCCCAAGAAACGCATCAGTTTCGAAGAAGGACCAGATGACCTTGTCGTCAGTGAACCATCGGAACAACCGGAACCGGAACCGGGGCCGAAATCCGCAGAAAAATCGAAACCGGCAGAGACAGGAGACGAAGATAGCAGCGGTGGACGTCGAACGCCCCGACGCCAAGCTGCCCAACAGGCCCTGTCGAAACTGACAGAATCTACGGGGCGGCTGACCCGAAGGCCCCTGAGAAGATCTGGGACGGGCTCTCCTCCTCCTCCTCCACTTCATCCTGCGGAATCCGGGTCGCCCCAGACTTCGAGTCCGTCCAGAAGTCCCGGCAGGCGTCGCAGCCAACGAGTCGAAGCCTCCAGTGCTCTGGAGGAAACGTCTGCGGGTGTCAGCCAGCCGTTGACGGTTTCAGTGGATGAAAGTCCAGAGCGACCGCCTGCTTCTAGCGAACCTGGTGGACTTCTGACACCCAGACGACGAAGTGGTCGACTAAGCGCGCTTGCCAAACCTACAGCCGAAGAATCTTCGCCAGAGCAGCTGAAGATTGGTTCTGGCGAAACGGACAAGAGTTTGCCGACGGAAACGGTCACCCCTGTGCGGAAGAGAAAACTAGCCCAGACGGCTGAACTGACGGATACGACGGATGCGGAGACGACAGAAAACCGCGACAGGATTCGTAGACGAAAAGGCAAATCGCCGAAAACTAGTCCTAATAGTCGTCCTTTGGATACTGCCTCCCCTGGTCGACGAAGAACTAGGTCGGAAAATGCTAATATGGTGATGGAAACGGATAATCTGGTTGCTGAGGTGCCGGCTGGATCGCCGGTTGTTGTCGACGAGACTACAACAGCAGAGCCCGTTTCCTCTCCGACACGTCGAGGCCGAAGATCCCGGGAAGCCACACCAGTACGGGAAGGCCTGAGAAGTCAGACTAAAGAACCCGCCAGCGGTGAAGAACCGACTACTCCGAGAAGAAGTGAAGAAAAACGCGGCCGACGTAGAACCCCTTCCAGATCGGGCGCTCAAACTCCTTCTGCCTCGGTGGAACAGGAAGTTAGCTCCGTGAAATCGTCAATTTCTCCGGCTCAAAAGACGGACCAAGAAACTAGTTCGCCCACCTCTGCGTCTTCTTCCTCTGAAGATGAACTGCTGTCCGGCGGCGTTTCCAGTCGGACCCGTTCCCGGTCCGGGTCCCGGGAAACGACGCCGCAGCGTTCCTCTGTTCGATCACGGCAAAGCAACCGTTCCTCTATGTCGCCTGTCGTGGCGGTTTCCACGAAAAAGATCCAACGAGCTGCTGACGGAGCGGATTCTTCTGATGACGGCGAGGCTGGAATTCCCAGTCGAACCCGATCTCGGACTCAGTCACGGGGAGGCACTCCGGTCAGCTCTCCGCGACTGCGACGTCGCAGTGAAGGTCCCGTCGTTTGCCAAGAACTGTCGCCAGAGGTCCCAATCTCTAAGCTGGCTGTTGTCCTTCAGCCGCTTGAGGCTCAACTTGGCACATTGCCAGGATCTCTCGGTCCTCCTATGGAGAAATCAGGTGAGCTTGGAGGCTCAGCTACCCCTGTAGCCTCTGGTACACAGACTCCGATGCCTGAAATTTTGACCGATTTCAGCAGCACGGACCACATGACAGTAGTGGCTTCCGCTCATCCAGTCGCCGAAAAGCCACCACGACGAAACCGAACCCCGGTTCCGTCCAGACTGCGAGATTTCGGCGGTCCGGCCAGCCAGCCTGATTCTGAGGTTTCCTCGGTTCGAAGCCAGCCCAGTCCCCCTCCGGAACGGCCCGGCTCTGCCGAAGAACCCGGTTCTTTAGGGGATTTGGGCGAGGACCCCCTGATTTCTAGGGCTCCCTATGCCCCTCGCGTACGCCAGCAGTCAGAACCCCCGTCTCGGGCTGCCTCTAGTCGAAATCGTCGAACCTCGAAAATGCGACGCAGCTGTGTCTATACCAACCGGACCTTCAAACGACTGCCTAAACGACTGTTGCGAGCCACGGTGGAAGAGGAAGTCAGCCTGAGCGGGGATGAAACGGAAAATTTGACGAAATTGGGCAAATCTTTAGGCCAAACGAGCACTGTTCGCGCAGGTCGCTCGAAACCGCCTACCTCCAGTCTGGCGAAACCGACTGCGCTTGAAGCGGTCCCAAAGTCGGAATCGGAAGAAGAGTCGTCTCAACCGTCTGCGGAAGCGAAAGCGGAAAAGAGCGTTGCGGATGAGAAAGAAGAAGAGGAAGAAGAAGGTGCGGGCGAAACTTCGATTCTATTTGCCCGAACTCTTGACCAGACAATGCTGGAGGCTGGAGAGGTCACATCGACAGGGAGGCGGTCAAAGGTCAACCCCACCGGCAAACGATACTCGCTGCGTCGAATGGCGGGAACAACAGAGGAAGAACCATTGTCTGATTTGGTGTCGGATCCGGAAACTATCAATAAAAGACGCTCAAAAGGTTTGCCTTTCTTCCCTCAGTTTTGTGTAGAGTTGTGACACGGGCCGGTGGCGGGCCGCGGGCTCGGGCCGGGCCGGCCCGGCCCGGGCCCGGCCCGGATTTTTCGGCGACGGCCCGGCCCGCAAGATTACAGATAGGCGGCCCGCCACCGGCCCGCGGGCCGGTGGCGGGCCGCGGGCCGGGCCGGTTTTTTACGCGGTAAATAGCAATTTTTCAATAAATTTCGGTGCAATTTCAAGTCTACAATCAAATTTTCATTTACGGATTTTCAATGGCTTTGTTTTAAGATGATTAACTACACATAATGGAAGTTAGAATTCAGCTGTGTCGGCATCTGGGTGTCTAAGGTTGTTATATGGTGGCTACTTATTGGATATACCTAATCCATTTTAAGTTACGTCTATGAAAAAGTGTAAAAGCTTTTTATATGAGACAGTTGTCGCAAAACAAATGGAATAGAAACATTCGCTTATATAATTAGGTTTGATTGTATTGCTATTGATGTAAGGGAGCATCGTTCGCAGTTTAAGACGCAGTGCTCTTGTTGCGATTGCAATTGCTTGGAAACGTAAACAACATCCAAAACCTTGTTAGACAAACTAAACGAAATTTGGTTTAGTTTTTCTCTGCTATTGGTCATGTAAATTAGACCTTTATGTCAAAATCCAAGCACGTGGACAAACTTAACACAAGAGACCATTTAATTTAAAGGAAGTGAAAAGCTTCAAAAAAGTGGGACAGCATCTTTGAAAAATAGCGGGATCGGAATTGTAACATAAGGTTAAGAGTGGAGTAGGAGCGACAGCTTGGATTTGTATACTGGACAATATGTGGAATTCTACATAACAATGTAATATTTACAAATGTCGCTAATCGACTGACCAGTGGCCACTTGTTATTGCTATTTGTTGTTTGTGAGAAATGGAAGACATAAAAATAGCCGTAAAATAAGTTGAAATTAGACGTAAAGCAAGTAGGAAATCAATTACCTAACAGTTCGGGCTGGTTTTGCGACGTCGGGCCGTTCGGCCGAGTAGAGATCCGCGGCCCCGGGCCGGCCCACGTAGCCCAGCCCACGCAGGCCCGTGAGGCCGATGGCCGAGCCGCAGGCTCGGGCCGGGCTCGAGCGAGACAGCCCGTAGGTCCACATCGGCCCGCAGGCGTGCCCGGCCCGCAAAATTTTCTGATTTTCCAACACTAGTTTTGTGGTGTTGTGTGTACTGTTAGTGGGATAAATTTGACCTGGTAGGAGATTTGTGTAATTGTGTTGCATTTTGTTTTAAGCTATAAATCGATCGACCCTGATCCTCTTTCTCTTATCATGAAAAACTTTTTCTCAGATTCATACATTTTCTATAATAAAGAAATAATGAAAAACGCCTGCCTGCAGTCATAAAGGCAAAGCCTTAGTCCGAATCAGGAGAGAACCAGTCCGCTCTTTATGATTAAGGCTTGTATCCTTGCTAGCCCGTTCTTACTTCATTTTTTGACGTAAACACATTTTCTATGTTGTTTATATGCTAGCTGCCAAGCCAAGTTTGTGATTCTTTGCCCTATTTTCAGGTAAACGGTCTTCTGCAGCCAATTCCGAGACGGAATCATCAGTCATCAGTGATAGTCTCTATGAATTCAGTGTTCCCATCAATGTGTCTGGACCTGCTGGTGACGCTTCTGCTCTTGGTAAATATATCATATAAAGTCTTATTATCTTAAGAGCAAATTGATTGTTGGATAAGCTAAGTTAGAGCGCATTTACTTCTGGTAACTGTCAAATTCAGCGCAGTAGAAGACCTCATAATATACCATGAAAACAAAATGGGTAACATTATTCCGCGGTTCCTTTTTTCCTTTTCCTTTTTTCGAGGTCGTCCTTTCTTCCTGTTTTTCTGCAAAAATTCTTTTTATTTCCTTTTTTCCAAAAGTTTTCTGAAAGTCGACAAAAATGTGCCTATGAATTTAGTCTTACGGTGTTAATTTTCAAAAATTTTCCGGCTTCGCCGGAGTATTGTGTATGACGTGTACTTAATTTTTCAGTTTTATTATGGAATATATAGCTAAATCTACATACATTTTTACTTAATGTGACTTAATAGCATTACCTGCAAGTACGAATTCATATTTATGGAAATTGCTGGGGGCGGTTCCATAAAAGCTTGCGAGTACTAGACTCGACAACTAGACTCATGCTAGTTGTCGAGTCTAGTGCCTCAAGTGTACCATAAAACCCTCGCAGTCGAGTAGCTACTAGTACTCGACTTGCGAGTCTGGCTTCTTACAAGTTTGAACACTAGTAGACTAATCGGGTTCCATAAAACTTTCGTCTCGCCTTGCTAGTACGCTACTAGCATCCGTCTAGTTCTCTAGTCTATTTTGACTAGAGAAGTGATAATTAAAGTTTGATAACTTTTTCATTTTTTATCAAAATAGACTCAAAATCAAAAGACGCACGTTTTTGAATCTTTTTTCGAATGTCTGCAATTTTTACAAAGTTTCATTGTGATTTGAATTTTATGCGATTTTTACATGATTATGGTTTAATTTTCTGGCGAACTCGCACTCGCAGTGTTAGTCCACGCACTAACACTACTAGTTTGTCGAGACGCCGTACTCGCTTAGCTAATTTCGTCGAGTCAAGCGCAAAGTTTTATGGTACACTTGACTCGACGACTAGCACTGGCATTGCAAGTTCTCGCATGCTAGTACCAGCATGCGAGTCAAAGTTTTATGGAACTGGCCCCTGAACTTATTTTTTGTTTGCTTATTTGACAGGAGTTAAAAATTAATTTGTGCTCGATTGGACGTGTATAGTAATCTTGAGTAACATTAAACTTATGTTCGTAATGTGTGCATGGATTGCTCCAGAGTTTTGAGCAAAATGCACTTTTGGGGTATATACTGTGCAGAATGCACTACATATGTATGGCAAAATGCACTAGACGTCAGAGTCAAGTTTTCCTAAAAAGTGTGCAGGATATTGCACTTGAATTCATGGGCGCACCCAGGGGAGGGGTTTGGGGGGTGCCGAGCCCTCCCTTTTACTTCCATCCCACCCCGGATTTTTTTTGGAGAAAGCAAAAATACTTCTGTTTTCAAAGCATAAAATAGCAAATAGGAAAATTTTTGTTCCGGCAGCGCCTCTATTTCACTTTTAAAAAACTAAATTAAATAAAAATTAAATTAAAAAATTAATCTTAATTTTTAAAAATTTTCACGCCTGGCGGCACAGCATCGCTCTTCTATCTAAACGTTTAAAAATTTTCGCACCTGCAGAGGTTTTATGTCTATTGCATATTTTTGCTTAGTAACTTTATTAATTTCTCTTTGAAAATTCCTTTCATTTCCTATTTTTTGACATGCAAATTCCTTTTTTCCCTTTTTTCGGGTGCAAAATTTCTTTTTTTGTTTCCTTTTTTGTGAAAGGTCGTGCTGCAGCCCTGCATTGTGCCACTAGCATGCGCTTTATTATCAGAGCAAAAACGAACGCTAATCCCCTCGTTAATTATGAGAACGAAACAATTGCGCGCTATACTTGCGGACTGAACCTCGAAGCAGACACAATACACTTATGCGCGCTAAAGCACGTACAAAATGAGCAAAAAATGTTAACCTAATCGAGTGAGCATACTCCTTTCTGAACAGGTATTGATATGCGGGGTGAGTGATCGCTCGCTTGTGTCTAGTTTGTGCTGGTCGGGGTCAGCTGCTAGCGTTCAGGGCATAGTTGAGCATTTTCTAAGCGAAAACGCATACTCCTATCTATTATATACGTAGGTTTGTATTGTATATGCATACACACACGAAACAAGCGTACATAGGCTCAGCAAGAACATATTTAGGAAGACACCGTTGCAGGGATGGGACAGGTCGACACCCGTAAAACCAATTTCTTTTCGGATTAAGTGGCCGCGCTTTGCTATGACGCAATGACTTAAGGAATATTTGATGAAGCACCCGACTGCCCCTTACGCCTCTTTTGCTTGCTGCTTTTAATTCTTCAGTATTTTAAATTTCACTTGCTTGTATATTTTTATAATATTTGTATTTGTTTTTTTGTATATTTTAGACAGTGCTAACAAGACAAGCGAGCTTGATGTTGGTCACATCTTTCCCGAAGGAGATGAAGAAGACGAAGCAGAAGAAGAAAACAGCGAATGGAATTTTGCCTCCCCTTTGATTAAGAGTCCACCACCGAACTAAATTGAAGACGATTTTGTTTATGTAATACTTGACATGTACTGGCTTATTTTTAGGCCAAAATTTATGGGGGGGGGGCGATATGGGGGGGGGCCCCCCCCCCCCCCCCCCCCGGGGGGGGGGGCCCCCACCAACCCGGGGGGGGGGGGCCATATTTTTGGAAAAAATTTTGCAAATTTTTACGTTTTTTTGTGTAAAAATTGCCAAAAATCGCTAAAAAATGACTAATTTTAGGTGTTTTTTACGCTAAAGAAGCGAAAATTTCGTTAAAATTCCGGCGACGCCGGAAAAATTTTTGAAAATTTAGGGTAAAAATGGTGAAATCTGGCAATTTTTTGGCTTAGGGGGGGGGGAGGTAAAATTTTATGGGGGGGGGGGGCTTTTATGGGGGGGGGGGGAACCTCGAATGGGGGGGAGGTTGCCGAGTGGGGGGGAGCCCCCCCACCCCCCCCCCCAGTAAAAATAAGCCAGATGTAAACTTTTTAAAGTTGTACTTTGTTGTATTTGTGATTATTGAATGAATTGTTTTGTGCAACTGTATGAGATTTTGTGCTTTTCTGGCTATGAGTTTTTTACTGTTTCAAGTTTTTACAATAAACTAAATATTGGAGCTGCCTGTTTTGAATTCTTGACCTGGTAACAAAGTTAGATCGTGATACGCCAATAGGGCATAATATTTGTATTGAAGTGAGTGCAAAGCCGATCTAAACGTTTAACGGCCCGTCAGAGTAGTGGTTTTGGGACGTTTGCGCGCAGCGAGTTAAGCTAGCTAGATAGACTCTTTCGCCAACCGTTTATGGATCTGTATGTGTGTACAGCGTATGAAAAGTCAGCCCAGAAGACCTTGTTTAGGGCATTTTGCCTAGACTACTGTTGTGCTTTGGCCGGTGCGGTCAATGGTCTTCCTTTTTGAAGGGTCCTTCCGGATAACTATAGTATCCAGGTTTAATTAAACCCGAGCAAATCACGGCGTGTCACTATGTATTAATTTTATTACAAAGACGTGATTTGGCCGCCCCGCCCCGATGCCGCGTCCACACGACAGGTATTACATCTGTCACAACGAGGCTGATGCGTAGAAGTGGCTACGCCGTGACAAGATTAGTAGGCACTCAATACATAATATGACGCAAGAATCTGGTCGGCACACGGGTAAATCAAAACGGTATTTATCTACTAGTTTGAAAAGAAAAACACGAGAATACATATACGTATTTTATTGTAAGGTTTGGGTTATTCCTTTCCTCGGCCTGTGCCAGTCTGCCGACGAGACAAGGTCAAGTACTTGGCATCTGTCCTGAAGTGATGGCCTCTTCTTCACGATTGAAATCACCTTTTGAGGTTGCACTCCTGACTCAGGAGGCATTAAATCCGCCGTCGGCGGATGAGCACCGCCGACTCCTAAGTAGTCTGCAAGGATCAGAGACTTCTCCAGGGGAGTCTGCTTTTAATTTTAGCCGCGTGTCTATGCCATGGTGTGATTTTTCCTCTTTGAAAATTTCCCACCGCAAAAACCACACCGGTGTGAAGTTTGCGGGGGGGATTTTGCACCAGTGCAAGAAATGCGAGTAAAGTTTATAACTTGAGTTTGGCTCATTATCGAACCAACTAACGCTTTGAAGATGGAATATGACTAGAGTAATCTTTTTATGCTTTTGATGTCTTGTTTTATTTTTAAGTTAAACTCAAAAACTGAAAACAATAAAAAATTTGGAAATTTTAGTCTCGAAGTTCAACAACAGGTCAATTATGAAATCTTTCCTTCGGGAAAATTTGCAAGCAAGCAAGCAAAATTTAAGTGACTGTGGAAAATTTAGATTAATTTCAATTATATAAATGAAATTTCAAACTGAACATTTTTATTCCAATTTAATTCAACAAAATTTCTAAAATAAACTTAAAATTTAATTTAAGGGGTGTCCAAATTTTGGTTATTTTTTCTAGATTCCGCGATCTCGCTGATTTTTACACATTTTGTGGTCCAAACGGTATAGAGGTCGGGGAAAAAACCAACCCCCAAGTGGTGGGGAAAAAACCAACCCCCCGTTTGGGCGATGGGGATGAGCTAGCTGGCTCAAATTTTGCATGCAAGTTGGTAGGGCCCAACCCACCTGCAACACCAAATTTGAGCTAAATCGGACCACTTTTGAGCATTTTGTGACATTTTGAAAATTTTGGCATTTTTGACCCCCCAAAAATTCAAAATTCGCCTATTTTTGAAGGCCTGTAAAAAATTTTCCATAGCAGTTAGATAATAACTTTTAATATTTTCTATGAGAACAACATGTGCTCTTTCCAAAAATGTCGGTCTCGCCTTCCTGCGACGCTTGGCAAGCTGCCAGCAGAATTTTTACAAAATGGGAAAAAACCAAGGGGTGGGGAAAAAACCAATTTTTGCTTTTGCTGCCAAACTCCCAAAAAGGGTTCTTAGTTGCTCAAAAGTCATCCACATAGCAAGTTTAATGCGTTCTTTCACGTGAACAGCTCAAAATTGCATTTGGACTTGGCAATTTTGTGTTAGCCGGTAAAAACCTCATTTCGGCGGTCGGCTGTGTGGCTCAGCTAAAGCGGCCAAAAAGTACTCTGGGACAAAGAAATACGCGAAAAAACACTGAAACAACGTTTATTTTAATTTATTTCATCGAATTTCGAAAGATTTACAAATTTTTGCATTTTAACATAGAAACTGGCAAATTTGATGAAACCTAGCCAGTTGATGCTGCAAATATTGATGTTTGATTTTCTCACTTATTATACGGAATATCGCAAAAATAAGTGCAGATATGAAGTCAGCGACGCAGATTTAACCGGTTGCATACATAAAATCGCTAATATGAGTTACCCTGACCGAATACTGGGGTTGATTTTTTCCCATCGGTTGGTTTTTTCCCGCCATTGGTTTTTTACCCCGGCTAATTAACCGTTATTTACTAATTAACGACAGGACATAGAGAGGCGATTTATATACCAAAATGACAGTCTAGACAGGGCTTGATAAGAAAATGATTTATAGCCGGATTGCTCCACTGGGTAGTTCTGCAGAGTCCAAAAAGTGACTACCTTGGTTTTTTCCCCGACCTCTATATGTTTTAATGAGTTTTTTAAAATTAAAGTTGTAAGTCGTACGGTTGTTGCGTAATTTCACCTGAAAGTTGAGGTCTCATGTGCTAAACATAGGAAACTTCAAGAGTTTCACTTTTTTGGAGTAGTGTCAAAAAATCTCGAATCTGGGCATTGCTAACCAGCCGTGTCTAGTATCATTAGAAAGGCTTGGATGAGGTCTGTGATTTGTTGGAATTAGAATTTTGATTTAGGCTTCTAAAATTTTTAATTAATTTTTGAGCATTTAAAATTTGAAGCCATTTTAAAAGCTGGTCAAATTTTAAATATTCAAAAATTGATTAAAAAATTTTAAAGACCTAAATAAAAATTCTAATTCCAACAAATCACAGTCCTTATCCTGGCGTTTCTAATGATACCAGGCAAGGCTGGTTAGCAATGCCCAGTTTCGAGATTTTTTGACACTACTCCAAAAAAGTGAATCTTTTTAAGTTTCCTATGTTTAACAACACATGAGACCTCAACTTTGAGGTAAAATTACGCAGCAACCGTGCGACTTACAACTTTAGTTTTAAAAACTCATTAAAACATACCGTTTGGACCATAAAATATGTAAAAATCAGCGAGATCGGGGAAAGTCGAAAAATTGACCAAAATTTGGACCCCCCCCCTTTAATTGACTTTATACCTTTGCCCAACCTAAAGATTTGAGCTCGGAGATAAAATCCAATATTTTACGTTTTTTATTTTTATTCAGAATAGAAATAAAAACATAAAAATATTAGAAGTAAAGTAAGAAAGATTAAAAGTGAGCCTTTATTTAAGAATTATTTCTTATTAAGGAAGTTTTATCAAATACAAAAGAAGCAATCGAATTAGTCCTACAAATTTTCTGAGTTTTTCAAGAAATTTTATTAATTATATATTTCGATTTAATTTTGTATTTCAAACAAACTACTATAACGAATAATTAATTCGGCATAACTATTTTGGCGGATTACGTTAAGACGCCGTTTCTGTCTTTCCAATCTGAGGCTGCTTGACCGTCCCTCCGACTCACTTCTGCAGCCGTTTATTTTGCTGAACCCATTGCCTTCCAAGCAGGCTAATTTACGTTTCCGCAACCCTAGTCGCTATTGATATGCGGGAGCCAAGGTCAGCTGGAGTTGATAACTGTACGTCAGTCTGGCTTGGGGTCATATTTTCTTTCCGTGACCTTCGTCTCTCCGCCTCATGTCCGTTTTGAAAAGGACGCGGAGAACAGCATTTTAAGGGCCTGTGTGAGTGCCTAGACACGCTAAGCCCTGAGCAGAAAAACTGCACCGTGGTATCTACACTAGTTTTTGAGTAGGAACCGTTGCTTTTAGCTTTATGCACGTGGCTATTCTACCCTCATTCTTATTTTTGACACATTTTATTGCTGCTTGTCGGCAACCTAAAATCGGAAGCAGTTTTGTTAACTGAAAACTTTTTAATTTAGAAACATTTTAGTAACGTCCTAATTTTCGACATTTTCCTTACTCTTAAAATTGTTCATTGGGACTTCAAAAACCCTCACTCTTTGATTTAAAGAATCTGTTGAATAATCTTGTATATACTTTATTGTTTTTCTTCAAAATTTAGATTATTAGTCACCCCAAATTCTATGGATTTGATTCGAAAGTCTTACGCGGAAGAAGATTCTTCGCTGAGCCGCCCAGGCAAACCCTTCAGAAAGGGCCCATTTCCGCGGCTCTCGGCTAGCGGTCTCTGTCAACCCTCCACTTCCAGCGTCTGCCTGGACGGTGAATCCATCTCCATTCGACCCTACAAAAGAAAATCTCAAAATCCTACCTCTGGCACGGAGCCAACAGTTTCAAGCTATCAGAAGAGGCCAAAATTTGTTGACACTGAATGTACGTAGGTAAAGGGTTTTATTGTTGTCAAAAGTATTATAGATTAACAGGAATATTTAGTTTTCCATTATACAGTTCTCGACTTGTGCGATTTATATTTTGTTGTTATTATGGGGCACTGGCGGATCCAGAATTTCGTGACGGGGGGGCGGTAAAATTTTTTCAGCGGGGGTCTGGGGGGCGGAGCCCCCCAGAAGTTGAAGAAAATTTTTGTTTTTGCAATAAAATTGGTCTTCGGATCTTTAATTCTTTTCATACAGAAGAACTGAGAGAATTTTTTAAAATTCTTGACATTTTTAGGCAAAAATGGTAATTTTCTCCGAAAAATCGGACGCATTTCAAGCTTTTTCTTCATAAATGCAATAAATATGCGGTTAAAAAGAATAAAATTCGCGCCGAAGGCGCGAAATTTTTTGGTTTTTTGCCCTTTTTCCTCTCTCTCTGCTTAATTTTTTCTACCTTCGAATCGCGACGGGGGCGCCCGCCCCCCCCGCCCCCCCTTGGATCCGCCCCTGTTATGGGGATACTCAGCCAAAAGGCTATATAAGGACGTGTCTCTCCCCAGCAGTTGTTGTTGTTGTTGTTGTTGTTGTTGTTGTTGTTGTTGTTGTTGTGATTTCCGGGCTCGTCAGCCTAGATGGCTATATGAGGCACATCAACCATCCAAAGTCCAGCACACGTCTTCGTAGTTCGCAAGCCAGCAGCACATCATTCAGAAAAACCGGAATAGGCAAGAATGAGGAAGAGACAAACAACCACTCGGTAGCATAATTTAAGCACTTGGATGGCATCAGTGTAATTCTACATGGCTAAGCCATGCCCCCGGGAACAGAGCCCATTTGTGCCGTTGACCAGACGGATGCCAGGGGACACCTGTGGGGATCTCCATTTGATGGGGTCCGTGTCCATCGGATTTTCCACGGAGGTTGGCATCTTAGTCCCCCCTCCCCAGCAGTCATATCTATCTATGGCTATCGCTACGTCGGCTGAATAGTGATCCGCAATCTTTAGTGCAACTTATGTCATGGTACTGATTGGTTATTCTAGGCATACGTGTCAGTCATATGTAGGCATTATTGTCAAGTGCAACCAATCGCTCTGTTACATTTTTGCTGTTGTTGTGCTGTCAATAATTATTATTCTTATGTATAAAGCATCGTCAACGAATATTACCTTTTCGTACCGTTTCAGTCCTACTTTTTGGTAATTGTTTCAGTTCCAGAATTGAAACCGATCAAGCGTACCTTCGTCTGTTCTGGGAAACCTAAACTGCCGAAACGGATTGAGCTCTGCGGTTATCAGAGACCGGACAAATCGGATATCCAGCCCATCTCCAGTCTGTCGTGGAATTCTCAGTCAACTGTCCTCTTATCAACTTCCTTTGACAAATCCTTTCGCCTATGGAGCTTTGCCGATGACAATGTATGTAAACAAGAACTCTTAGTATTTACATTGTCAGGGGAATAATCTAGCTTCTAAGGGTCTTCTCGTATCAGGGGGATAATCGTGCTTCGAAGGGCCTTCTCGCGCGCGAATTAAAAGAGTATATATAGTTAAAAAATTTTAACTCGTTTAACCCTTTTATCCCTATTTCTTTAAAGATTAAACGGATTAGATTAAAATTAATCCTCATTTCTGATTAAACGGATTAAAATTTAATCCAGCTAGTTAACCGAGTTAAACGGATTAAATTTAATCCTATTTCTTAAATACACCTAGGATTAAACTTTTAATCTAATTCTGTTTCTTTATTCACACTTCGGATTAAAAAATGGAAGAGTTAATTTTAATCCGACCTGCTTAATCGCTGTTTCTTTAAAGATTAATTTTAATCCGTTTAATCCGCCGCATGTGTTTTCAACTAGCTTTTGATCCTCGTGCAGTTACGCGGATTAAACGGATTAAAAGTTGGCGAATTAAAATTTTTCATCGCTGTTTCTTTAATGGCGGGTTAAATGGATTAAAATCAACTCGTTTAATCCCCGGATTAAAAGTGGTCGGATTAAACGAGTTAATTTTAATCCGTTTAATCCGTCATTAAAGAAACAGCCGTTAACATTTTAATCCGGCTGATTTTTAATCCGTTTAATCCGACCACTTTAATCTTTAAAGAGATAGACCCTTAGTTTAGTTAAGATGAACTGTTTATATATCTTTACCCTGTGCGGGAAAAGGATTGAGTAAATTCTAACTCGTTTAACTCGCTGCGCGAATAGGCCCTTAGAGAGAATTAATGGTACGTATATATTGAAATCATTTGAGCATCCCTTCTTGCACTTAATTTTATAAATCAACAAAATTTTTGCTTGTATTTTGTTCAACGTCTCTAAAACTATGTAATCTAATATTTATCTCGCGCCAGTGAGTGCACTTTTTGTTACTGTTTGTCTTATTTTAGACCTCCACACTCAGCGAATCTCACTCTGGTCATCTTGCTGGAAGTCTAACCGCTGGCTGTTGGCTGTCCAGTAGCCAGAGGCTTGCCGTGGCCGGTTTCGATCGCTGCGTCAGCGTTTTTGACGCTCAACAGTGCAGCGCGTCATCGTCGCCTCTCTACAGTTTCCTGCACACTGTCCCTGTCACTGCCGTAATCGGAGCGGAATCCAACGCTAACGTTCTGTTTTCCGCTTCCGGAAACAGCGTCAATTTGTGGGATTGTCGCAGTTCCCCGACCTACGGCCCAGTCCAGACCTATTCGGATAAACCGGATTTTACCATCCAAAGTGTGGAGCTGTTGCCCTCTGCGCAGGAATTGGTCGCCTGTACGGATGTGATTGGACAGGACTCCGCGGCCAAGTCCATCCTAATCTGGGATATCCGAACCGCAGCCCTTCTGGTGGATCACATTAATAAGGATCCTTTTCCGTGCTGCTATCTCAGGTGTCATCCGGCCAGCCACCTGGTTTGTGCCCAGAACACAGCTGGATATATCATAACCTTTCATGGCAATCGACCCTATAAAATGGTTCATAAAAAGAGGTTTGGTTGCCACCTCTTGGAGGGTTATCGACTGAAATTCGGTTTCACTCCGGATGGGTCGATGGTTTTGGCCGGAAACTGCGAAGGATTGGTGACGTTCTATGATTTCAAGACGGCGAAAGAAATCCGGCAGATTCAACTTTCGGATAGTCCGATTAGTTGTTTTGAGTCGGCTTTCGTTAATGGTGATCTGAAAGTGGCTGTGGGAAGCTGGAATGGAGAATTGAAGCTTTTGAGTTAAACCTAATTTTGTACAGTCTCGTAGTTGTGCTTTTTATTAAAATGGTGTTTGACTGATTTCTAGGGAGCACTGAGCTTACTGTGATTTTGAGAATAGCTTAGAATCGTAGTGGCGGTTTCGGAAATTCATGGATAAATGTAAACCCTCAACTGAATACTTTTATTTAAACTATAAGCAAGTATTAATCACATACAGTCCTTTGAGCCATTAAGCAAAACTAGCGCGGAAATTTCACAATTCTATAATATAATTAGCTTCAGAATAACTTCACTTCGAAGTACGCTAGGGGGCAGCATTTCTGTTCAGTACATTGCTTAGCGGGAATAAATGACTGCTCCCCGTTTCGAGGGAATAAATGTATATCCCAACCAGTAAGGGAAGGTCTAGCAGCAAGTAGTTTCTGCATATTTCCCAAAATTCTGGCGAACCGTTGCGCAATACAGTGAAGAGTGTCACGGTGTGATTTTCCCCCCGGAAAAATTACACCGGTGTGGATCCCCCCCCGGAAAAATTACACCGGTGTGAATTTTCCGGGGGAAATTTTGCACCAATGAAGAAATAATGCAGATTTCTGTTTATAAATTGAGTTTGGTTCATAATCGAAGGTACTAATTGTGCTTTGAAGATGGAATCCGCCAAAATAATTATTCATTATAATAGTTCGACTGAGATAGAGATACAAAATTAAATCTTAATATATAATAAATAAAATTTCTTGAAAAATCAAAAGATTTGTGGGATTGATTATAATCATTATTGTATTCAATTGCTTATTTTGCATTTGATAAACCTTAATAAGAGATCTCATCTACCACGAAGCGAAGCGGTTGGGCTAAAAAAGATAAGTTCATATGATTTTAGAATTTTAAAACATGTTTTAAGAAGAATATGTCAATGCTGACATTTAAATGGTTAAATGATCTAATTGAGGAAATTTGGTATATTTGGAAAACCACTTAAATTAGATTTTAAAAAGACTTAAACTAAAAAGGTAACAGGAATTCTTAAAACTTCCTCAAAGCAATAGGGCTGAAATGTAATATATTGTGTAATGCTATACGAACTCAGTTCTCATAGATGTGTGTAATGTACTTTCAGCAAGGATTAAGAACTGGTACGCCGGAGTTTCAAGAGTAAGGACGCAAGCAACCACGGCGCACGGGTCGTTAGTGGGCATGGCCCCGTGCGGCGTGCGCCAGCTAGACATCTGAATGATTGCAGATCCCCGCTTTCAGTGCATCGGCTAAGTCCTTTTTTAGTTTTGATGAATTTAGTTAATACTCAAACTCGTCTAAATTTCGGCATATATAGGCACTTTGGACACGTACATTACACATGAAATATTTTTGATTAGATACAGCAATAGTATGGGGGGTGAAAAAGGTCCCCCTTTGCGATTTCTGTATCTTAATCAACGATGATAGTATAGCAATACGTAACTGAACGAAGTACA
>JASAND010001156.1:0-45158 GCA_030248195.1 Trissonchulus latispiculum
CATTTTTCCTACTTGTAAATAAGATAAGTCAATTATCCTACGATATTACCCCTTGTCCCTCTGACAGCTTTTTATATACTCAGAGATCATTCAATTGATACCCATATTGTCGTTTTCCATAACTTTTGATTTTGACCCATTTTGGCCGGCTTTGGCCATATTTGACCCCTTTGAGGCCCCGTAACTCATTTTCTGTACATTTTGGTACTTTGTCCCTATTACAACATTTTATCTACGCAACGAGAGCTTTCGAATGATATCCATATTGGGCGGTTTCGGTTACTTTCAATTTTGACCCATTTTGACCGATTTTGTCCATTTTTGACCCATTTGAGGCTCCGTAACTCATTTCTCCTCCACTTTGGTGCGTTGGCCCTATTACAACTTTTCATCTACATAACGAGAGCTTTCGAATGATACCGATATGAGCTTGATCCGAGAACTTTCAATTTTGAGCCATTTTGACCGTTTTTGGTCATTTTTGACCATTTTCGGCCTCGTAACTCAAAATGAGTGCATTTTCAGGCCTTGACCCAATTACAACTTTTTCATTACTCGCCGAGAGCTTTCGAATGATACCAAAATTAGCTCATTTGGACAACTTTTTCATTTTACTCATTTTTACTCACGGGGGTGCTCCGGGAGCACCTCTGCTCCCCCGAGGCTCCCCGCGCTTCCGGGAGCAGTTCAAGTCAAGACCTTCAAAATGAGGTATCAACCACCTCTGTACCCCTTTCCAATCTCGAGATAGAGGGGGGGACAAGAATCCGGAGAATAATAATAATAATAATAATAAATAAACTAGCGCTACTGCAAGAATGTGTTGCCCACAACTGGTTTTTCTGTTTATTTTTCTGCCATAACTTTCACCAGAAGCATTTCCGGAAAATACGGTAATGATGAAAATTACTCAGCACGACGAGCGCTTTCATTTGAGTACCATATCGACCACTTTCGGAAAAATTTTTCAAAATCCGGAATTTTCCGGATCGAATATCTCGAAATCCGGAAATTTTCCGGAAATTTCGATTTCAGTTTCGAAATCAGCGCGGTCGAGTTACCCTATGACCAACTTTTGAGCGAAATCGGAGACAAAAAATTTTTTGGTCCAAAATCCGGGTTTCCGTGAATTCCCGGATTTTCAGTTTTTCGGCCATAACTTTCGCTACACGCATTTCCGGAAAATGTCGCAAGAAGGAAAGTTGTTCAGCTCGACGAGCTCTTTCATTTGAGTACCATATCAACCACTTTTGAAGAAATTTTTCAAAATCCGAAATTTTCCGGGTCTAATATCTCGAAATCCGTAAATTTTCCGGAAATTTCGATTTCAGTTTCGAAATCAGCGTGGTCGAGTTACCCTATGACCAACTTTTGAGCGAAATCGGAGACAAAAAATTTTTGACCAAATTTTGGATTTTGAAATTTCGCCTTGGTCCCCCCTTACCAACCGAAAAATTCCGGGATTCACCATTCCCGGAATCCGGAAGGTATCGGAGCCATCCTGGTTCCCGGAGATGTCCTAGTCAAGGGCTTCAAAATGAGGTATCAACCACCCCTGTACCCCTTCCCAATCTCGAGATCTAGGGGGGGGACAGACGGATAATAATAATAATAATAATCATAATAATAATAAGCACAGACCAATAACAAAGTGTTGCCCATTCCTTTGGAAAAGTGGGCAACACAATAAATAATAAATAACGGACATACCCAAGTTAAAGGGTTGCCTTTTTGTGAAAAAGCGGCAACCCAATAACTAGCGCTACTGCAAGAATGTGTTGCCCACAACACGGCCCTTTGGGGTATAGATTTTGCTAGATACCTGTTAAGCTGTTTCTGTTCAGGAAATATGTCCCAGGACTCAAAGAGCTTTCAATTAAGCACTATATTGCCCATGTTTCAACGAGTTTTTGAAAATCCGGTTTTTTCCGGAAATTCCGGATTTTCCAATCTGCGGGCATAACTTTCGCTAGAAGCATTTCCGGAAAATACGGCAAGGATGAAAATTACTCAGCTCGACGAGCTCTTTCATTTGAGTACCATATCGACCACTTTTGGAGAATTTCTTTCAAAATCCGGAATTTTCCGGATCGAATATCTCGAAATCCGCAAATTTTCCGGAAATTTCGATTTCAGTTTCGAAATCAGCGTGGTCGACTTACCCTATGACCGACGTTTGAGCAAAATCGGAGACAAAAAATTTTTGACCAAATTTTGGATTTTTGAAATTTCGCCTTGGTCCCCCCTTACCATCGGAAAAAATCCTAATTTTCAAATCCCGGAATTTCGGACCCATCTTGCTTCCGGGAGATGTCCTAGTCAAGGGCTTCAAAATAAGGTATCAACCACCCCTGTACTCCTTCCCAATCTCGAGATCTAGGGGGGGGACAGACGGATAATAAGCACAGAACGATAACAAGGTGTTGCCATTTCCTTTGGAAAAGTGGGCAACACAATAATAAATAACGGACATACCCAAGTTAAAGGGTTGCCTTTTTGTTGAAAAAGCGGCAACCCAATAAATAAATCCTACCGGCATCAACGGGTTGTCGCAGCCATTTTTCCTCTTATCTACTGGGCCAAAACTCAGTTTTGGCACATATGCAAAATTTGGCCCTATTACAGCTTTCTCTCAGCTCGATGAGAGCTTTCGAATGATACCGAAGTTAGCAGGATTCGGAAACTTTCATTTTTGACCGATTTTAAAAATATCAGCGTATCGAGGTTCAAAACGCAATTTTGCTACATTTTCAAGATTTGGCCCTATTACAACTTTTTCTCAGCTCGATGAGAGCATTCGAATGATACCAATATTGCCCCGATCCAACAACTCTCAATTCTGACCATATTTGCATAATGGTTGCCCATAAAAGGGCAGTTGGGATAAGAGATTTTCGATAATTATTGCTAAACGTTATTTAATACTGCCTCTTAAAAGGTATTCTAGCAAATCCACCAGCTCAGCTTGACTAACAGGGTCAAAAACTCTTATATTAGGCATTTCTGGGCAGTTTGCTCACTTTTGCGGTCTCCAACAGTGTAACTTTTGGCCATATCTCGAGATCCACAAGGACTAGAGAAATTTCGATTGCAGATTTGGAATCTACGTCCCCGGGTTACCCTATGACCAACTTTTGAACCAAATCGGAGACAAAAAATTTTTGACCATTTTTTAGAATCGCCTTGGTCCCCCCTTACGATTTTAAAAATTCGGGGAGCCGCCATTCCCGGAATCCGGGAGATATCGGGCTGCCCCCACTTCCGGTACCACTTCATGCCACCCTACTACTCTGGTGAGAATTTCAGCCCGATCGGTCCAGCCAATCTCGAGAAAAAGGGGGGGGGACAAAGTGTTGACCGGAATAATAAATAAATAAATCCTACCGGCATCAACGGGTTGTCGCAGCCATTTTCCTCTTATTCCTCTGTGCTTATATTGGCTCGGGCTCAAACTCAGTTTTGGAACATTTTCAGACTTTGGCTCTATCACAACTTTTCTTCTATCCCTACTCGTTGAGATCTTTCGAATAAGTACCATATTGACAACTTTTTGGACAATTTTTAAAATTCCGGTTTTTCCGGGAATTCCCGGATTTTCAGTTTTTCGGCTGTAATTTTCGCTGGACGCATTTCCGGAAAATGTCGCAAGAAGGAAAGTTGCTCAGCTCGACGAGTTCTTTCATTTGAGTACCATATTGATCACTTTCCAAAAAATTTTTCAAAATCCGGAATTTTCCGGGTCGAATATCTCGAAATCCGTGAATTTTCCGGAAATTTCGATTTCAGTTTCGAAATCAGCACAACCGACTTACCCTATGACCAACTTTTAAGCAAAATCCGAGACAAAAAATTTTTAAGTCCAAAATCCGGTTTTTCGTGAATTCCCGGATTTTCAGTTTTTCGGCTATAACTTTCGCTAGACGCATTTCCCGAAAATGTTGCAAGAAGGAAAGTTGTTCAGCTCGGCGAGCTCTTTCATTTGAGTACCATATCGACCACTTTTGGAGAAATTTTTCAAAATCCGGAATTTTCCAGGTAGAATATCTCGAAATCCGGAAATTTTCCGGAAATTTCGATTTCAGTTTCGAAATCAGCGTGGTTGACTTACCCTATGACCAACTTTTAAGCAAAATCGGAAACAAAAAATTTTTACGTTTTCCCTTGGTCCCCCCTTACGATTTTTAAAATTCCGGGATTCGCCATTCCCGAAATCCGGGAGATATCGGGATGCCCTTACAAACGGGAGCACTTCAGGTCACCCTACAACTATGGTGAGAATTTCAGCCCGATCGGTCCAGCCAATCTCGAGAAAAAGGGGGGGACACAAATGTTGACCGGAATAATAAATAAATAAACTAGCGCTACAGCAAGAATGTGTTGCCCACAACTGGTTTTTCTGTTCATTTTTCTGCCATAACTTTCGCTAGAGGCATTTTCAAACAATGTCGCAAGAAGGAAAGTTGCTCAGCTCGACGAACTCTTTCGTTTGAGCACGATATCGACCACTTTCAGAGAAATTTTTCAAAATCCGGAATTTTCCGGAACGAATATATCGAAATCCGTAAATTTTCGGGAAATTTCGATTCCAGTTTCGAAATCAGCGTGGTCGAATTACCCTATGACCAGCTTTTAAGCAAAATCGGAGACAAAAAATTTTTCAACCCAAAATCCGGATTTTCGTGAATTCCCGGATTTTCACTTTTTCGGACATAACTTTCGCTAGACGCATTTTTGGAAAATGTCGCAAGAAGGAAAGTTGCTCAGCTCGACGAGATCTTTCATTTGAGTACCATATCGGCCACTTTTGGAGAAATTTTTCAAAATCCTGAATTTTCCGGGTCCAATATCTCGAAATCCGTAAATTTTCCGGAAATTTCGATTTCAGTTTCGAAATCAGCGTGGTCGAGTTACCCTATGACTAACTTTTGAGCGAAATCGGAGACAAAAAATTTTTGACCAAATTTTGGATTTTGAAATTTCGCCTTGGTCCCCCCTTACCAACCGAAAAATTCCGGGATCCGCCATTCCCGGAATCCGGAAGGTATCGGAGCCATCTTGCTTCCCGGAGATGTCCTAGTCAAGGGCTTCAAAATAAGGTATCAACCACCCCTGTACCCCTTCCCAATCTAGAGATCTAGGGGGGGGACAGACGGATAATAATAATAATAATAATAATAATAAGCACAGAACGATAACAAGGTGTTGCCATTTCCTTTGGAAAAGTGGGCAACACAACTAGCGCTACAGCAAGAATGTGTTGCCCACAACTGGTTTTTCTGTTTATTTTTCTGCCATAACTTTCGCTAGAGGCATTTTCAGAAAATGTCGCAAGAAGGAAAGTTGCTCAGCTCGACGAACTCTTTCGTTTGAGCACGATATCGACCACTTTCAGAGAAATTTTTCAAAATCCGGAATTTTCCGGAACGAATATATCGAAATCCGTAAATTTTCGGGAAATTTTGATTTTAGTTTCGAAATCAGCGTGGTCGAATTACCCTATGACCAGCTTTTAAGCAAAATCGGAGACAAAAAATTTTTCAACCCAAAATCCGGATTTTCGTGAATTCCCGGATTTTCACTTTTTCGGACATAACTTTCGCTAGACGCATTTTTGGAAAATGTTGCAAGAAGGAAAGTTGCTCAGCTCGACGAGATCTTTCATTTGAGTACCATATCGACCACTTTTGGAGAAATTTTTCAAAATCCGGAATTTTCCGGGTCGATTATCTCGAAATCCGGAAATTTTCCGGAAATTTCGATTTCAGTTTCGAAATCAGCGTGGTCGAGTTACCCTATGACCAACTTTTGAGCGAAATCGGAGACAAAAAATTTTTGACCAAATTTAGGATTTTGAAATTTCGCCTTGGTCCCCCCTTACCAACCGAAAAATTCCGGGATTCGCCATTCCCGGAATCCGGAAGGTATCGGAGCCATCTTGCTTCCCGGAGATGTCCTAGTCAAGGGCTTCAAAATAAGGTATCAACCACCCCTGTACGCCTTCCCAATCTCGAGATCTAGGGGGGGACAGACGGATAATAATAATAATAATAACTAGCGCTACTGCAAGAATGTGTTGCCCACAACAGGTTTTTCTGTTTATTTTTCTGCCATAACTTTAGCTAGACGCATTTTCAGAAAATTTCGCAAGAAGGAAGTTACTCAGCTCGACGAGCTCTTTCATTTGAGTACCATATCGACTACTTTTGAAGAAATTGTTCAAAATCCGGAATTTTCCTGTTAGAATATCTCGAAATCCGTAAATTTTCGGGAAATTTCGGTTTTAGTTTCGAAATCAGCGTGGTCGAATTACTCTATGACCAACTTTTGAGTGAAATCGGAGACAAAAAAATTTTCGACCCAAAATCCAGATTTTCGTGAAATCCCGGATTTTCAGTTTTTCGGACATAACTTTCGCTAGACGCATTTTCGGAAAATATCGCAAGAAGGAAAGTTGCTCAGCTCGACGAGATCTTTCATTTGAGTACCATGTCGACCACTTTTGGAGAAAGTTTTCAAAATCCGGAATTTTCCGGGTCGAATATCTCGAAATCCGGAAATTTTCCGGAAATTTCGATTTCAGTTTCGAAATCGGCGTGGTCGAGTTACCCTATGACCAACTTTTGAGCGAAATCGGAGACAAAAAATTTTTGACCAAATTTTGGATTTTGAAATTTCGCCTTGGTCCCCCCTTACCATTCTAAAAATTCCGGGATTCGCCATTCCCGGAATCCGGAAGGTATCGGAGCCATCTTGCTTCCCGGAGATGTCCTAGTCAAGGGCTTCAAAATAAGGTATCAACCACCCCTGTACCCCTTCCCAATCTCGAGATCTAGGGGGGGGACAGACGGATAATAATAATAATAATAATAAGCACAGAACGATAACAAAGTGTTGCCCATTCCTTTGGAAAAGTGGGCAACACAATAAATAAATAAATAAATAAAGAAACTTAGCCATATCAAAGGGTTGTCTTTTTTTTAAAAAAATGCGACAACCCAATAAACTAGCGACTGCGAGAGTGTGTTGCCCACCTGCACATTCCATTTAGGTCACAGCTTTATTTCCTAAGACTTTGATAGCCTCTCGTTCAAGAAATGCGTGCTTCTGCAATATGCTTGGTTTTATTCGAATACAATAATGACGACACCTTCATCCTAAAATGGTTGCCCTTAGAAGGGCAGTTGGGATAAGTGATTTTTATATTACACTTTGTTAACACTACTTCATACAAATGGTTGCCCTTAAAAAGGCAGTTGGGATAATTACGAATTACCTTATAACCGACTTTTCAACCAAATCGGAGACAAAAAGTTTTTGACCATTTTTGACACTTTCGCCTGAAAATGGTTGCCCATAAAAGGGCAGTTGGGATAAGCAGTTTTCGACTAAATATCGTTGAAAAATAATTGACACTGCTTTCTAAAGGGTATCCTAGCAAATCCACCGGCTAAACTTGACTAACGAGTTAAAAAAGCACAGATATTAGGTGTTTCTGGGCAGTTTGCTCACTTTTGCGGTCTCCAACAGTGTAACTTTTGGCCACATCTCGAGATTCTCAAAAGTTAGAAAAATTTCGATTGCATATTTGGAATCTGCGTCCCCGAATTACCTTATAACCGACTTTTCAACCAAATCGGAGACAAAAATTTTTTGACCATTTTTGACACCTTTGCCTGAACATGGTTGCCCATAAAAGGGCAGTTGGGATAAGCAATTTTCAACTACATATCGCTAAAAGTTACTTGATATACCATTCTAAGCGTGTCCTAGCAAATACACAGGCTCATCTTGGCTAACTAGTTCAAAAAACACGGATATTAGGTGTTTCTGGGCAGTTTGCTCACTTTTGTGGTCTCCAACAGTGTAACTATTGGCCATATCTAGAGATTCTCAAAAGGTAGAAAAATTTCGATTGCAGATTTGGAATCTGCGTCCCCGAATTACCCTATCACCGTCATTTCAACAAAATTGGAAGCAAAAGTTTTTTGACCATTTTTGAGAATCGCCTTCCAGGGAACCAGAACCCCCGTTACGATTTTTAAAAATTTAAATTTTAAATTCCCTGCCCTGGTCGACTGGGTGGGAGTAGAGCGATGAAATTCACGGATGCTCACCTTCTTTTCACGCTCTTCAAAATGAGGTATGAACCAACCCTGTACCCCTTCCCAATCTCGAGATCTAGGGGGGGGACACCCACCTGCTAATAATAATAATAAATCCTACCGGCATCAACGGGTTGTCGCGCATTTTCCTCTTATTCCTCTGTGCTTATATTGGCTCTGGCTAAAACTCAGTTTTGGAACATTTTCAGACTTTGGCCCTATCACAACTTTTTCCCTACTCGCTGAGAGCTTTCGAATAAGTACCATATAGACAACTTTCAGGACAATTTTTAAAATTCCGGTTTTTCCGGAAATTACGGATTTTCCAATCTGCGGCCATAACTTTCGCCAGAAAAATTTTCAGAAAATACGGTAATCATAAAAATTACTCAGCGCGACGAGCTCTTTCGTTTGAGTACCATATTGACTAGTTTTGAGCAATTTTTCAAAATCCGGAATTTTCCGGATCGAATATCTCGAAATCCATAAATTTTCCGGAAATTTCGATTCCAGTTTCGAAATCAGCGTGGTCGAATTACCCTATAACCAAGTTTTGAGTGAAATCGAAGACAAAAAATTTTTAACTCCAAAATCCGGGTTTTCGTGAATTCCCGGATTTTCAGTTTTTCGGGCATAACTTTCGCTAGACGCATTTTCGGAAAATGTCGCAAGAAGGAAAGTTCTTCAGCTCGACGAGCTCTTTCATTTGAGTACCATATCAACCACATTTAAAGAAATTTTTAAAAATCCGAAATTTTCCGGGGCGAATATCTCGAAATCCGTTAATTTTCCGAATATTTCGATTTCAGTTTCGAAATCAGCGAGGTCGAGTTGCCCTATGACCAACTTTTGAGCGAAATCGGAGACAAAAAATTTTCGACCATTTTTTAGAATCGCCTTGGTCCCCCCTTACGATTTTAAAAATTCCGGTAGCCGCCATTCCCGGAATCCGGGAGATATCGGGCTGCCCCCACTTCCGGTACCACTTCAGGTCACCCTACAACTATGGTGATAATTTCAGCCCGATCGGCCCAGCCAATCTCGAGAAAAAGGGGGGGGACAAAGTGTTGACCGGAATAATAAATAAATAAAGAAACTTAGCCATATCAAAGGGTTGTCTTTTTTTTTTTTAAAAATGCGACAACCCAATAATAATAAATCCTACCGGCATCAACGGGTTGTCGCAGCCATTTTCCTCTTATTCCTCTGTGCTTATATTGGCTCGGGCTCAAACTCAGTTTTGCAACATTTTCAGACTTTGGCTCTATCACAACTTTTCTACTATCCCTGCTCGCTGAGATCTTTCGAATAAGTACCATATTGACAACTTTTAGGACAATTTTTAAAATTCCGGCTTTTCCGGGAATTCCCGGATTTTCAGTTTTTCGGCCGTAATTTTCGCTGGACGCATTTCCGGAACATGTCACAAGAAGGAAAGTTGCTCAGCTCGACGAGTTCTTTCATTTGAGTACCATATAGACCACTTTCGGAAAAAGTTTTCAAAATCCGGAATTTTCCGGGTCGAATATCTCGAAATCCGTGAATTTTGCGGAAATTTCGATTTCAGTTTCGAAATCAGCACCACCGACTTACCCTATGACCAACTTTTAAGCAAAATCCGAGACAAAAAAGTTTTTGGTCCAAAATCCGGGTTTTCGTGAATTCCCGGATTTTCAGTTTTTCGGCTATAACTTTCGCTAGACGCATTTCCGGAAAATGTCGCAAGAAGGAAAGTTCTTCAGCTCGACGAGCTCTTTCATTTGAGTACCATATCAACCACATTTAAAGAAATTTTTAAAAATCCGAAATTTTCCGGGGCGAATATCTCGAAATCCGTTAATTTTCCGAATATTTCGATTTCAGTTTCGAAATCAGCGAGGTCGAGTTGCCCTATGACCAACTTTTGAGCGAAATCGGAGACAAAAAATTTTCGACCATTTTTTAGAATCGCCTTGGTCCCCCCTTACGATTTTAAAAATTCCGGTAGCCGCCATTCCCGGAATCCGGGAGATATCGGGCTGCCCCCACTTCCGGTACCACTTCAGGTCACCCTACAACTATGGTGATAATTTCAGCCCGATCGGCCCAGCCAATCTCGAGAAAAAGGGGGGGACAAAGTGTTGACCGGAATAATAAATAAATAAAGAAACTTAGCCATATCAAAGGGTTGTCTTTTTTTTTAAAAAATGCGACAACCCAATAATAATAAATCCTACCGGCATCAACGGGTTGTCGCAGCCATTTTCCTCTTATTCCTCTGTGCTTATATTGGCTCGGGCTCAAACTCAGTTTTGCAACATTTTCAGACTTTGGCTCTATCACAACTTTTCTACTATCCCTGCTCGCTGAGATCTTTCGAATAAGTACCATATTGACAACTTTTAGGACAATTTTTAAAATTCCGGCTTTTCCGGGAATTCCCGGATTTTCAGTTTTTCGGCCGTAATTTTCGCTGGACGCATTTCCGGAACATGTCACAAGAAGGAAAGTTGCTCAGCTCGACGAGTTCTTTCATTTGAGTACCATATAGACCACTTTCGGAAAAAGTTTTCAAAATCCGGAATTTTCCGGGTCGAATATCTCGAAATCCGTGAATTTTGCGGAAATTTCGATTTCAGTTTCGAAATCAGCACCACCGACTTACCCTATGACCAACTTTTAAGCAAAATCCGAGACAAAAAAGTTTTTGGTCCAAAATCCGGGTTTTCGTGAATTCCCGGATTTTCAGTTTTTCGGCTATAACTTTCGCTAGACGCATTTCCGGAAAATGTCGCAAGAAGGAAAGTTGTTCAGCTCGGCGAGCTCTTTCATTTGAGTACCATATCGACCACTTTTGGAGAAATTTTTCAAAATCCGGAATTTTCCGGGTCGAATATCTCGAAATCCGGAAATTTTCCGGAAATTTCGATTTCAGTTTCGAAATCAGCGTGGTCGACTTACCCTATGACCAACTTTTAAGCGAAATCGGAGACAAAAAATTTTTAAGTTTCCCTTGGTCCCCCCTTACCATTTTTAAAAATTCCGGGAGCCGCCATTCCCGGAATCCGGGAGATATCGGGCTACCCCCACTTCCGGTACCACTTCAGGTCACCCTACAACTATGGTGAAAATTTCAGCCCGATCGGTCCAGCCAATCTCGAGAAAAAGGGGGGGGACAAGATTGTTTACCGATATAATAAATAAACAAGCAAAGTGGCATGAATGGGTTGCCGCTGCATTTTTCCTCTTATAAATAAGATAAGTCAATTATCCTACGATATTACCCCTTGTCCCTATGACAGCTTTTTATATACTCAAAGAGATCTTTCGATTGATACCCATATTGTCGTTTTCCATAACTTTTGATTTTGACCCATTTTGGCCGGCTTTGGACATATTTGACCCCTTTGAGGCCCCGTAACTCATTTTCTGTACATTTTGGTGCTTTGACCCTATTACAACGTTTCATCTACTCAACGAGAGCTTTCGAATGATATCCATATTGGGCGGTCTCGGTTACTTTCAATTTTGACCCATTTTGACCGGTTTTGTCCATTTTTGACCCCTTTGGAGCCCCGTAACTCATTTTCTGTAAATTTTGGTGCTTTGAACCTATTACAACTTTTTATCTACGCAACGAGAGCTTTCAAATGATACCGATATGAGCCCGATCTGAGAACTTTCAATTTTGAGCCATTTCGGCCGTTTTTGGCCATTTTTGACCATTTTCGGCCTCATAACTCAAAATCAGTGCATTTTCAGGCCTTGACCCTATTACAACTTTTTCATTACTCGCCGAGAGCTTTCGAATGATACCAAAATCAGCTCATTTGGACAACTTTTTTATTTTACTCATTTTTACTCACGGGGGTGCTCCGGGAGCACCTCTGCTCCCCCGGGGCTCCCCGCGCTTCCGGGAGCAGTTCAAGTCAAGACCTTCAAAATGAGGTATCAACCACCTCTCTACCCCTTTCCAATCTCGAGATAGAGGGGGGGGGACAAGAATCCGGAGAATAATAATAATAAATAATAATAAATAACGGACATACCCAAGTTAAAGGGTTGCCTTTTTGTTGAAAAAGCGGCAACCCAATAAATAAATAAAGAAACTTTCCCATAACAAAGGGTTGTCTTTTTTTAAAAAAAATGCGACAACCCAATAAACAGACAATAGTAATGGTTGCCCTCTTCCTTTGGAAAGGTGGGCAACACAATAAAGAAACTTAGCCATATCAAAGGGTTGTCTTTTTTTTAAAAAAAATGCGACAACCCAATAAAGAAACTTACCCATAACAAAGGGTTGTCTTTTTTTTAAAAAAAATGCGACAACCCAATAATAATAATAATAACACGACGAGAATAAGGGTTTGCCCTTTTCCTTCGGAAGTAGCGGCAAACCAATAAAAAACACCTGCCGCTGCAGCTACGAAGGCAAAGAGTTAGTGCGAAGCAGGAAAACCCAATTGGTCACTGCGAGCAGGTTTGCCCTCAGCTATTTGAAGCTTCTGTCGGCCACCCGCTCATTGGCTTCCAGGAGCGTACTCACAATTTTGAAGGCGGCGGGATCCAGCCCTGGGTCCGATTCGACAACGTTTTTAAACGGCCAGATTTACACTAAAAGTGGTAATTTGCAAAAAAAGCGTCTTTTTGACACCCAGAAAGGGACCCCTCCCGGAATACCCCCCTAGTTTTCTCCTACGACACGGACTGATGGCTTTGCATTTGCGACGGCATTCATTATTTTTTCATGGATCTATAGGCCTGGGCCTTTTTTACTGGGGCCCCCCCCCCCCACTTTTTAGGTTCCCCCCCGCACTCGACCCCTCCCCCCCCCCCACTCGGCCCCACCCCCACTTTTTTGGGCTTCCCCCCACTCACCATAAAGTGCCCAGAAAATGCCAAATTTTAAGGATTTTTGGTCAACATTTTCAAAATTTTTCCGGCTGCACCGGAATTTTTTGTCAAAAATCGTCTATTTTGGTGGTCAAACTCGATTTTTGAGCACTTTTTAGCATAGTTATAGCAGTATATGTAGAAAACAGGCTATTTTTACTGCGTTTTTAGCGATTTTAGACCACTTTGGATTCCCCCCCCCACTTTTGGGTCCCCCCCCACTCACCCCACCCCCACTTTTGTTTGCCTAGAAAAAGCCCAGTAGGCTAGTCAGATGTATGTATGTATGGCTGAGTGGTTAAGGTGTAACCGTCCTAATCCGATGATTTTTGATTCGATTCCATTCTACCGCAAGTTATGCTTGAGCAGTAGTTCTCTCAAATTCTCTTTTGATTTTGAATCTTGACTGGTTGCTGCTTGACTTCAGGCCAGAAAAAGGAAAATTTTAGCGTTGAAAGCAACACATTTTCAATAAGCCTATAATATGAGTGAAAATGGTCGAATGACCGTCTAAAACAAGGCTGCGCAGAAGCTGCGCAGATTCCTGCGCAGATCCTGCGCAGATTATGTGCGCAAAAAATTGTACGTTTCGAGTTTAGTATATTGGCCAAGTTTCATCCCCGTACCACTTTCCGTTAAAAAGTTGCGCCAAAAATCGCTTACGAGAGTGATGTTTTTTTCCGGTTCTCCGCTTTGACGTCTGGTAAGGGGGTTTTGTAGCTTTAATAACAACAGATAGAAAAATTTTTGCCTATGAAAACCATATATATTCTTGGAGTACGCAACAAAAATAAGCCGATAGGCTAGTTTTTATGCCTCCCAGAGCCGGAAAAATTTTTTGGCGGGGGGCCAAAGTCGGCCAAAACGCTAAAATGGCCAAAAAGTATGCTTCAAAGGCGCCGTAATAAGTCAGACTGGGCTATATATGGGGCAATACTGCCTATATGGCTGAATAGGACACATATCAGGGTCGTTCCATTGCTATATGATTTTCCGGCCCTGAGCGTAATTTTTGGGTACTGGCCTGCCAAAGTTGGTGAATTTTGGGTCCAACTTTGAACTTAGTTTTTTCGCTTATTTTGCGACGTGGAAGCCTCAAATCTTGCATACAGAGGTTTTTGCGGACGGAGAATCGATTCCCGCTATCAATTGTGCTGCCCGACTGACCCAAGTTGCTGGGCTGGTTCCACTTTGCCGTCTGGAGGGTCATGTCGGCAACCGCTACCTGGAGGCCCATACTGGGCTCTACTTGGCCTCTCAAAACTTTCTCTATAGGGGTTTTCTGGTGCGCCCAGCTCATATCCGGTGTCCGTTTTGCCGTCCGACTCATCCATCTTGCTGGGCTGGGTCCACTTTGTTGTCTGGAGGGTCATGTCGGCAACGGTTTCCTGGAGGTCCATACTAGGCTCTACTTGGCCTCTCAAAACTTTCTCTATAGGGGTTGTCTGGTGCGCCCAGCTCATTTCCGGTATCCGTTTTGCTGCATAACGCACCCATTTTGCTGGGCTGGCTCCACTTGACCGTCTGAGGGATCGGGTCGGTAAGGGGTCAGGTGGTCCAAAATGAAATTTTTCAAAAGTGGTCAAATTTGGTACCAAATGAAAGCCCTAAGTGAGGTGAGCAACTTTTGTCATAGAATTGCATGCTCAAAGTGGCTGTAGCGTGCTGTGGTGGGGTGGGGTGGGGACTTAAGCGATTTTCGGTCAAAAATGAAATTTTTCAAAAGTGGTCAAATTTGGTACCAAATGAAAGCCCTAAGTGAGGTGAGCAACTTTTGTCATAGAATTGCATGCTCAAATTGGCTGTTGTGTGCTGTGGTGGGGTGGGGCGGGGACTTAGGCGATTTTCGGTCAAAAATGAAATTTTTCAAAAGTGGTAAAAATTGGTACCAAATGAATGCCCTAATTTTGGTGAGCAACTTTTGTCATATAATTGCAGGCTCAAATTGGCTGTAGCGTGCTGTGGTGGGGTGGGGCGGGGACTTAGGCGATTTTCGGTCAAAAATGAAATTTTCAAAAAGGTCAATGGCCAAATGTGGTACCAAAGCCTAAAAGCCCTAAGTGAGGTGAGCAACTTTGGTGATACAGAATTGCATGCTCAAAGTGGCTGTAGAGTGCTGCGGTGGGGTGGGGTGGGGACTTGGGCGATTTTGGGTCAAAAATGAAATTTTTCAAAAGTGGTCAAATTTGGACCATATGAAAGCCCTAAGTGAGGTTAGCAACTTTGTGATAGAATTGCATGTAAAGTGGCTGTAGAGTGCTGTGGGGGGGGGGTGGGACGTAAGCTTGATTTTGGGTCAAATATGAAATTTTCCAAAAGTGGTCAAAATAGTATCTGCTTGCGCATGGTGTTCGGAAATATATGTAATGTTACGGATGAAGTAAAAGCCGAAAACTAAGGAAAACTCATAAAACCATGAGTCGCGATCGGAATTGTTATTGGTGGTTGTCCTTGAATTGGTGAGTTATTCAGAACCTAGTGTGCAGTATGTGAACGTCCAAGCAATATTTGTCATTATTTTATGTTCTTGTGAATACCAGAGTTGCCAGCCAGTTCAAATCCTTCAAACCTTACAAAACGTGACATAGGTTCTAGCGTGGTTTAGAAACTAGGGTTATAACAGTGTCAGAACACGAATGAACAGCGCAAGAAGAGAATAGGAATTCAGTAGATTCTAGGTGAAAGAAATAAGGTTGGAAATAGCGTTATAATCTGCGTAGGTAGTGCCAGAACAGGATAGGAACCCGGCATAATATGAGCTAATAAGGTTTGATCAGGGCTAACTATTAACGGAGAGGTCGTTACCACTCCAGGGTCAGTAATAGGCCCCCCAACTATAGCCTTTGATCACCTAACGGAGGAGTCGTTACTCTTCCCCAGGCCTTAACGGCCTCCGGTTGTTCGAAAAATGGTTCAGAGTTTCATTTAAAATAAACTTTTACTAGTGAAGAGAAAGGTTTATCAAAAAGTATCATTCAAGAAATAGTGAATTATTACAGAAATTGCAGTTAAAAAGTAACATATACAGCTATACGTTGGAAGATGGGTCATTTAAACTTAATTATTCGTAGCTAGGTGTATGAAATAGGGTTTTGGAGCACTAATACGTGCTAAGTAGGCCTAATTAGTGTTAATTAGGCAATAATTAATGAATTTTGACAATTTTTAGTAAAAATATAACTTAGGCTCATCTGAAAGGCAATTTCTTCCTGGTTCTAAAAAGCCAAACCCGGTCTTTTAACTCCCAATATTGCGAAAGATACAGGCTAAAATAGTTTTGTAAATCTAAATTTTAATTCTTTAATTTTAATTTTACATAAACCCCTTAAGTGGGCGTAACAAACACTTGTTGTTACGCCCATTCATTCTTTCATTCATCCCCCTATCCATTCTCGGGTTTCTGTTGGCCCTCTCCCAGCGAAGATTTGCCTCGCAGAAGAAAACTTAGTGTGTATTCATAGGTAACAATAGGTTCGGAGGGGGCATAACCCTCTCCTAAATTATTTAAATAAAACTAAATTAAGTAGTCTTAGGTAGTTTCATACGTAGATTAATAATATTTAGTTTTTATTAGCTAAAAAATTACGTAGCTCTTTGTATGCACTGTTTTTGAGCGACAATTGCCCTCCTGTTCCTTACTGTAGGAGCTTCCAGCGCTAGTGAGGGAGAGCAATTGTTGCTGGGATTAACAAGGCGGCTTCCCTTGTTCCTGGCCGAGAAATCGTCACTAAAAGGAAGAGAAAGGGGCCAGTGAATAAGGGAACGCCTGAAAAATACAAAACATAAAATTTACAAAAGTTTACAGCAACAATAGCACTTAAGTTTTATTTTTCCATATTGGGGCCTGAGAGGCCATTATTCTGTCCTTTTTCATTTTTCGTTTTAAGAGAATTTTTATTTTTATCAGAAACTTTCCCCTTTGGTTACCTTTATGTGTTAACCAAAATGTCTGGAAAGTTTCTGGAGATTCAGCTCCGAAAATTTTGCACACAAATAAGTGCCGACCCCCATGTTTGCTTATCCCAACTGCCCTTTTATGGGCAACCATGTTCAGGTAAAGGTGTCAAAAATGGTCAAAAACTTTTTGTCTCCGATTTGGTTGAAAAGTCGGTTATAAGGTAATTCGGGGACGCAGATTCCAAATCTGCAATCGAAATTTTTCTACCTTTTGAGAATCTCGAGATATGGCCAAAAGTTACACTGTTGGAGACCGCAAAAGTGAGCAAACTGCCCAGAAACACCTAATATCCGTGTTTTTTGAACTAGTTAGTCATGATGAGCCGGTGTATTTGCTAGGACACGCTTAGAATGGTATATCAAGTAACTTTTAGCGATATGTAGTTGAAAATTGCTTATCCCAACTGCCCTTTTTATGGGCAACCATGTTCAGGTAAAGGTGTCAAAAATGGTCAAAAACTTTTTGTCTCCGATTTGGTTGAAAAGTCGGTTATAAGGTAATTCGTAATTATCCCAACTGCCTTTTTAAGGGCAATCATTTGTATGAAGTAGTGTTAACAAAGTGTAATATAAAAATCACTTATCCCAACTGCCCTTCTAAGGGCAACCATTTTAGGATGAAGGTGTCGTCATTATTGTATTCGAATAAAACCAAGCATATTGCAGAAGCACGCATTTCTTGAACGAGAGGCTATCAAAGTCTTAGGAAATAAAGCTGTGACCTAAATGGAATGTGCAGGTGGGCAACACACTCTCGCAGTCGCTAGTTATTATTGTGTTGCCCACCTTTCCAAAGGAAGAGGGCAACCATTACTATTGTCTGTTTATTATTATTGTGTTGCCCACCTTTCCAAAGGAAGAGGGCAACCATTACTATTGTCTGTTTATTATTATTATTATTGGGTTGCCGCTTTTTTACACAAAAAGGCAACCCTTTCATCTGGGTATGTCCCTTTATTATTATTATTATTATTATTCATCATCTCGTTACCACCCCCTGTCCCCCCCCCTCTAACTTTTGCTAGGGTTGACCGATTGGGCTGAAATTTTCAGTGGGGGTTTGGGGTGGGGTGAAGTGTTGACTGAAGCGCGGGCAGTCCGATATTTCACGGATTCCGGGAATGGCAGCTCCCGGAATTTTTTAGAATGGTAAGGGGGGACCAAGGGAAACGTAAAAATTTTTTGTCTCCGATTTTGCTCAAAAGTTGGGCATAGCGTAATTCGACCACGCTGATTTCGAAACTGAAATCGAAATTTCCGGAAATTTTACGGATTTCGAGATTTTGGACCCGGAAAATTCCGGATTTTGAAAAATTTTTCCGAAAGTGGTCGATATGGTACTCAAATGAAAGAGCTCGCCGAGCTGAACAACTTTAATTCTTGCGACATTTTCCGGAAATGCGTCTATCAAAAGTTACAGCCGAAAAACTGAAAATCCGGGAATTTCCGAAAACCCGGATTTTGAAATTTTTTCCGAAAGTGGTCGATATGGTACTCAAATGAAAGAGCTCGTCGAGCTGAACAACTTTTCTGCTTGCGGCATTTTCCGGAAATGCGTCTAGCAAAAGTTACAGCCGAAAAACTGAAAATCCGGGAATTTCCGAAAACCCGGATTTTGAAATTTTTTCCGAAAGTGGTCGATATGGTACTCAAATGAAAGAGCTCGTCGAGCTGAACAACTTTCCTGCTTGCGGCATTTTCCGGAAATGCGTCTAGCGAAAGTTACGACCAAAAAACTGTTGCATTCTTCGGAAAAAACCCGTGTCCCCAAGGGAAAAAGCAGCGGCAACCCATTCTCGCTACTTCGCTAGTTATTATTATTGGGTTGTCGCATTTTTTAAAAAAAAGACAACCCTTTGTTATGGCTAAGTTTCTTTATTTATTTATTTATTTATTTATTATTCCGGTCAACATTTGTGTCCCCCCCCTTTTTCTCGAGATTGGCTGGACCGATCGGGCTGAAATTCTCACCATAGTTGTAGGGTGACCTGAAGTGCTCCCGTTTGTAAGGGCATCCCGATATCTCCCGGATTCCGGGAATGGCGAATCCCGGAATTTTAAAAATCGTAAGGGGGGACCAAGGGAAACGTAAAAATTTTTTGTCTCCGATTTTGCTTAAAAGTTGGTCATAGGGTAATTCGACTACGCTGATTTCGAAACTAAAATCGAAATTTCCGGAAAATTTCCGGATTTCGAGATATTCGACCCGGAAAATTCCGGATTTTGAAAAAATTCTCCAAAAGTGGTCGATATGGTACTCAAATGAAAGAGCTCGCCGAGCTGAACAACTTTCCTTCTTGCGACATTTTCCGGAAATGCGTCTAGCGAAAGTTATAGCCGAAAAACTGAAAATCCGGGAATTCACGAAAACCCGGATTTTGGACTTAAAATTTTTTTGTCTCCGATTTTGCTTAAAAGCTGGTCATAGTGTAAGTCGGTGGTGCTGATTTCGAAACTGAAATCGAAATTTCCGGAAAATTTCCGGATTTCGAGATATTCGACCCGGAAAATTCCGGATTTTGAAAAATTTCTCCGAAAGTGGTCGATATGGGGCTCAAATGAAAGAGCTCGTCGAGCTGAACAAGTTTCCTGCTTGCAGGATCTTCCGGAAATCCGCCTAGCGAAAGTTATAACCGAAAAACTAAAAATCCGGTAATTTCCGGAAAATCCGAATTTTAAAAAATTGTCTCAAAAGTAGTCGATATGGTACTCATCTGAAAGCCCTCAACGAGTAGGAAAAAATTTGTAATAGAACCAAGTTTTGAAAATGTACCAAAACTGAGTTTTGACCCTTTAGATAAGAGGAAAATGGCTGCGACAACCCGTTGATGCCGGTAGGATTTATTCTTATTCTTATTATTATTATTATTAGCAGGTGGGTGTCCCCCCCCTAGATCTCGAGATTGGGAAGGGGTACGGGGTTGGTTCATACCTCATTTTGAAGAGCGTGAAAAGAAGGTGTGCATCCGTGAATTTCATGGCTCTATCTCCACCCAGTCGACCAGGGCAGGGAATTTAAAATTTAAATTTTTAAAAATCGAAGGTGGTGGTTCCGGTTCTCTGGAAACGCCTATTATCAGTTGTTTTTCGCCCCTAGAACTCGAGATTGGGAAGGGATACAGGGTTGGTTAATACCTCATTTTGAAGAGCGTCAAAAGAAGGTGTGCATCCGTCAATCTCCACCCAGTCGACCAGGACAGGGAATTTAAAATTTAAATTTTTAAAAATCGAAAGCGGTGGTTCTGGTTCTCTGGAAACGCCTATTATCAGTTGTTTTTCGAACTCGTTAGTCAAGATGAGCCGGTGTATTTGCTAGGACACGGCTTAGAATGGTATATCAAGTAACTTTTAGCGATATTTATTCGAAAATTCCTTATCCCAACTGCCCTTTTATGGGCAACCATTTTCAGATGAAGGTGTCAAAAATGGTCAAAAACTTTTTGTCAGCGATTTGGATGAAAAGTCGGTCATAGGGTAATTCGGGGACGTAGATTCCAAATCTGCAATCGAAATTTTTCTAGCTTGTATGGATCTCGAGATATGACCAAAAGTTACACTGTTGGAGACCGCAAAAGTGAGCAAACAGCTAGAAACGCCTATTATCAGTTGTTTTTCGAACTCGTTAGTCAAGATGAGTCGGTGTATTTGCTAGGACACGGCTTCGAATGGTATATCAAGTAACTTTTAGCGATATTAAGTTGAAAATTGCTTATCCCAACTGCCCTTTTATGGGCAACCATTTTCAGATGAAGGTGTCAAAAATGGTCAAAAACTTTTTGTCTCCGATGTGGCTGAAAAGTCGGTCCTAGGGTGATTCGAGGACGCAGATTTCAAATCTGCAATCGACGTTTAGTCAAAATATCGCTTATCCCTACTGCCTTCTTAAGGGCAACCATTTGTATGAAGCAGCATATATTCAAGGTATACTTGAAAAATCACTTATCCCAACTTTCTGCTTAAAGGCAACCATTTGTATGAAGTCGTGCTAACAAAGTGTAATTGGAAAATCACTTATCCCAACTGCCTTTTTAAGGGCAACCATTTGTATGAAGCAGTATTAACAAAGTGTTATATAAAAATCACTTATCCCAACTGCCCTTTTAAGGGCAACCATTTTAGGATAAAGTTGTCGTCATTATTGTATTCGAATAAAACCAATCATATAACAGAAGAACCCATTTCTTGAACGAGAGGCTATCGAAGTCTTAGGAAATAAAGCTCTGACCCAAATGGAATTTGCAGGTGGGCAACACACACTCGCAGTCGCTAGTTATTATTATTATTATTAGCAGGTGGGTGTCCCCCCCCTAGATCTCGAGATTGGGAAGGGGTACAGGGGTGGTTGATACCTCATTTTGAAGAGCTTGAAAAGAAGGTGTGCATGTGTGAATTTCATCGCTCTACCCCCACCCAGTCGACCAGGGCAGGGAATTTAATTTTTAAAAATCGTAAGGGGGGACCAAGGCGATTCTCAAAAATGGTCAAAAACTTTTTGTCTCCGATTTGGCTGAAAAGTCAGTTCTAGGGTAATTCGGGGACGCAGATTCCAAATCTGCAATCGAAATTTTTCTAGGTTTTGAGAATCTCGAGATATGGCCAAAAGTTACACTGTTGGAGACCGCAAAAGTGAGCAAACTGCCCAGAAACACCTAATATCTGTGTTTTTTGAACTCGTTAGTCAAGTTTAGCCGGTGGATTTGCTAGAACATGGTTTAGAAGGGTGTATCAAGTAAGTTTTAGCCATATTCAGTCGAAAATTCCTTATCCCAACTGCCCTTTTATGGGCAACCATGTTAAGATAAAGGTGTCAAAAATGGTCAAAAACTTTTTGTCTCGGATTTGGTTGAAAAGTCGGTTATAGAGTAATTCGGGGACGCAGATTCCAAATCTACAATCCAAATTTTTCTACCTTTTGAGAATCTCGAGATATGACCATAAGTTACACTGTTGGGGACCGCAAAAGTGAGCAAACTGCCCAGAAACACCTAATATCTGTGTTTTTTGAACTCGTTAGTCAAGTTTAGCCGGTGGATTTGCTAGAACATGGTTTAGAAGGGTGTATCAAGTAAGTTTTAGCCATATTCAGTCGAAAATTCCTTATCCCAACTGCCCTTTTATGGGCAACCATGTTAAGCTAAAGGTGTCAAAAATGGTAAAAACGCTTTATCTCTGATTTGGTTGAAAAGTTGGTTCTAGGATAACCCGGGAACGCAGATTATGCCTTTTTAAGGGCAACCTTTTGTATGAAGCAAAATAAACAAGGTATGCTTGAAAAATCACTTATCCCAACTGCCTTTTTAAGGGCAACCATTTGCATGAAGCAGTATTAACAAAGTATACTGGAAAAATCGCTTATCCCAACTGTCTTCTTAAGGGCATCCATTTGTATGAAGTAGTATATATTCAAGGTATACTTGAAAAATCACTTATCCCAACTGCCTTTTTAAGGGCAACCATCTCTATGAAGCAGTATTAACAAAGTGGAATGGAAAAATCGCTTATCCCAACTGCCTTTTTAAGGGCAACCATTTGTATGAAGCAGTACTAACAAGGTATAATGGGAAAATCACTTATCCCAACTGCCTTTTTAAGGGCAACCATTTGTATGAAGTAGTGTTAACAAAGTGTAATGGGAAAATCGCTTATCCCAACTGCCTTTTTAAGGGCAACCATTTTAGGATGAAGGTGTCGTCATTATTGTATTCGAATAAAACCAATCATATTGCAGAAGAACCCATTTCTTGAACGAGAGGCTATCAAAGTCTTAGGAAATAAAGCTCTGACCCAAATGGAATATGCAGGTGGGCAACACACTCTCGCAGTCGCTAGTTATTATTATTATTATTATTATTATTCTTCTTCTTGTCCCCCCCTATTAACTCAAGCTAGGCTCAACGCCCGGAGCTGAAATTTTGTGGGTATGTGGGGGTTGGTCCCAAACCTGGCCCATTTTAATTTCATCGCTCTAGACCCACCCAGTCGACCAGGGCAGGGAATTTAATTTTTTAAAATGGTTCTGGTTTAGACGGGGGTTCTGGTTCTCTGGCAAGGCGATTCTCAAAAATGGTCGAAAACTTTTTCTCTCCGATTTGGTTGAAAAGTCAGTCCTAGGGTAATTCGGGGACGCAGATTCCAAATCTGCAATCGAAATTTTTCTAGCGTTTGTGAATCTCGAGATATGGCCAAAAGTTACACTGTTGGAGACCGCAAAAGTGAGCAAACTGCCCAGAAACGCCTAATATCTGTGTTTTTTGAACTCGTTAGTCAAGTTTAGCCAGTGGATTTGCTAAGATATCCTTTAAAAAGAAGTGTCAAGTAACTTTCAGCTATATTTAGTAGAACATTTCTTATCCCAACTGCCCTTTTATGGGCAACCATTTTCAGGTGAAGGTGTCAAAAATGGATAAAAACGTTTAATGTCCGATTTGGTTGAAAAGTCGGTCATAGGGTAATTCGGGGACGCAGATTCCAAATCTGCAATCGGAATGTTTCTAGTTCCCGTGGATCTCGAGATATGGCCAAATGCTACGCTGTTGGAGTCCGCAAAAGTGAGCAAACTGCCCAGAAACGCCTAATATCTGTGTTTTTAACTTGTTAGTCAATTTGAGCTGGTGGATATGCTAGGACACCCTTTAAGAGGGTGTATCAAGCAACTTGTAGTAATCGAAAATTCCTTATCCCAAATGCCCTTTTAAGGGCAACCATTTTCAGGTGAAGGTGTCAAAAATGGATAAAAACGTTTAATGTCCGATTTGGTTGAAAAGTCGGTCATAGGGTAATTCGGGGACGCAGATTCCAAATCTGCAATCGAAATGTTTCTAGTTCCCGTGGATCTCGAGATATGCCCAAATGCTACGCTGTTGGAGTCCGCAAAAGTGAGCAAATTGTTTAGAAAAGCCTAATATCAGTACTTTTTTCGAAGCCGGTAGTCAAGTTGAGCTGGTGGATTTGCTAGGACTCCCTATAAGAGGGTGTATCAAGTAACTTTTAGCGATATTTAGTGAAAAATTAGTTATCCCAACTGCCCTTTCAAGGGCAACCATTTCTAGAAAAGTTCCTTATCCCAACTACCCTTTCAGAGGCAACCATTTCCCGAAAAACGACGCTACAAAGTTAGCTGCCTAAAGAAAGAAGCGGCGGCAAACCATTCATGCCAGTTTAGCTTGTTTTGTGATCGGCTGTTGTACATTTTACGGGGACAGAAACCCCTGCAGTGCGTTAATTGCTTTAAGTTAAAAACTCAAAGACAATGGAGAACTGAGAAGACTAGTTCAAAGGCAATGACCCCAATGACTGTCCCCGCAAAATTAATAAGAATGTAAAATCTGTCCCCGCATACTATATAAATGGATTTTATGATAATGGCATTTTAATAACTGAAAGAACATGCAAATAGAACTTGCATAAAACTTTGGAATTAAATTTAAATTTATAATAAACTCAACAGTAACTGTTTCTCATTATATTATAAAAATTGTATAGTAGTCATTGTCATATAAAAATTGTCCGCGTTGTATAACGCATTATTAATTCATTGTCACTTCAGTTTGGATACGACAACCTTCTAGCTTGGGGCGACTGTAGCCTCGGTAGCTCAGTTGGCAGAGCGTCGGAGCGTTAATCCGAAAGTCGTGGGTTCGAGTCCCACCCGAGGCCCGAATTTTTCTGGTCTCAGGTGCTGAAGTGGCAATTTCATTTCTTACATTACATCTGACTTTCACACCAAGAAAGCTTGAGGACACCAGAGTGTACCTCGCCCTGGATCATGTGTTTGTCCGCGTTGTATAACGCATTATTAATTCATTGTCACTTCAGTTTGGATACGAACTCCTTCTAGCTTGGTGCGACTGTAGCCTCGGTAGCTCAGTTGGCAGAGCGTCGGAGCGTTAATCCGAAAGTCGTGGGTTCGAGTCCCACCCGAGGCCCGAATTTTTCGGGTCTCAGGTGCTGAAGTGGCAATTTCATTTCTTACATTACATCTGACTTTCACACCCAGGAAGCTTGAGGACACCAGAGTGTACCTCGCCCTGGATCATGTGTTTGTCCGCGTTGTATAACGCATTATTTATTATTTCATGTCACTTCAGTTTGGATACGAACTCCTTCTAGCTTGGTGCGACTGTAGCCTCGGTAGCTCAGTTGGCAGAGCGTCGGAGCGTTAATCCGAAAGTCGTGGGTTCGAGTCCCACCCGAGGCCCGAATTTTTCGGGTCTCAGGTGCTGAAGTGGCAATTTCATTTCTTACATAATTAAATAATTAAATAAAAGACCCTTTAATATTGTTAGATTAAACTTTTAAAGTCAAACTTTCGTAAAATATGAAACTCTGAAACTAATTTTAATTTATAGAATTGCTATATGTGGTTGATATGCTTGTCAAAATTGTCAAAATCTCACCCTTTCTTTAAATCCATTTAGTATGCGGGGACAGATTTCATTTCCTATTCATTTTGCGGGGACAGTCATTGTGGTCATTGCCGTTGAACTAGCCTTCTCAGTTCTCTATTGTCTTTGAGTTTTGACTTGAAGTGGAAAAAGGCAATTAACGCACTGCAGGGGTTTCTGTCCCCGTGAAATGTACAACCGCCTTGTGATCTGTTTGAGTGAAATTAATGATAAATATTTAGGATTAGCAATCTGACACAATATTTAAATGCCATGAGCATGAACGTGCATTTTACAGAATACGTTTACTATTCTGTTTTGTCATCAGATTAAGTTCCATAGAAGTGACAGATTTGAAGTAGGAGATAGCGGCATAATTATGACAGAAATGTGTAATGTTAGCAGGAAACTAGAATTATTATGAGGAGAAAATTGTCATGGCGTGTTCACAGAAAAATGGCTTCGTTAATGGGTCGGACGCAAATAGTTTAAATAAAAAGCTCTACTTGATTTTGAATAACAGAGCAACTGAAAAGTTCTTAAAACAAAAATAGAGAGTCCGTACTTGTGTTTTACGCTATATACTTAAGGTTTGACTCATTTCACACAAATGTAACGCTTCGATGTTAGGTGACGTGGTAGAACTCGACGATCTGTTTGAAAGAAAGCTGAATAATGGAAACTCCACCTAGAAATCTGAAATTTGTATGGATATAGGTTGTGGTATTTCAGTAATGGGACTCTGCTCTACCCTGGTGAAAGCTTCGATCTGCTCCTTCCTTAGAGCAATGCTACTTCAAGCAGGAACAAGGGTCTAATCACAAAAACTAAAGAATTTCTGCGCATCTCTAACCAAATGTTAATTTTTAAATCGTTAAGTTTGTAAAAGTAATGAGTAATGAATGCTTAATGCTGTGAAATTATTATTCACAGATATCAATGCAAAATATGAAGCCAGAATGTGTAACTACAATAATTTTAAGTTGCATAGACAAGTCCACAAGTTAGTTTATAACTCTCTTTGCTGTCACTTGCGTGATGATAAATCATTCATCAGTCTATTATCATTACTGAAAAGTTAACTAGTAGCCAATTTGCTCTGTGTCGTATATATATCTACCGCACATACTGCACAAAATGATAGAGCCTAGCTGCAGAATATTGAAAATTCTGAAGATATAAAACTGCTAGATTAAACTTTGGACCCTTTCGCGCGCCAGCTATAAGAGTAGAGTTAAATATTTTAACTGGTTGGTCCCAGCAGATGATTTAAAATGGAGTTTTAACCCTTTTCACCCCGTATGCGAAAAGGATTGACTTAATTTTAACTCTTTTAACTGATTTAACTACCCGAAAAGACCATCAGTAGTGTTGTTCGCCAGCCCAATTTTTCATGGGCCGGGCGGCCCAGCTCGCGACGCCAGCCGGCCGGTGGCCCGTTCACCGGACTTTACTGGCCGACCGGCCGGTGCCACTTTTCGCCGGCTATCCAAAATACAAGTAAAAATATTAAATATTTGACAGTTTTCAAGGAAAATTCTAGCAAATTTAAGGCGATAAGCCGCAGAAACTGTCACCGGCCGGCCGGCTGGCGGTTAGACAAGCCCGGTCCACAGCACTAGCCCTTAGAAATTAAAAGCTTAAACAATCAATTGCCAATCACTTTTGTTTCCGGTTCAAATTCAGAGCTCAATTTACAGATTTAATATAGGCAGGCGCATAATCTGGTCTGAGCTCCCCTGAAATTATTACAAGAATGGCAACTACTTTTGCAAGAAACCCAGAGCCAGAATCTGAAAATGAGACCTTCAAAACAATACCAACAGACATATGCTTCAAAGATACTACACAGGAGGCTAAAGCTGAAAAGTGTATACTTAAGGACCTCAATTGTGGCTTGTGGGTTGGCTTCTGAAATTGGCCAAGTTATTAGTAGAAATGTAGGCAACTCTTTCCCCCAATGCTTAATCTAATTTTCTGCTCATTTTGACATCCCGTTTAACCAAATTGATTTTAATATTCATATTTGTGACTATAAAGCATGACTAAAGACCACATACCTCCTTCACTTACTGACTTCAACTCAAGCTCGTTAATCATGCCGTAAAAGGGAACTTAGATTTTTTAAAAGTCACTTCAGCTTGTAACGGAAACTGACAATATTGACACTTAACTTTAGCACATTTGAATGAATAAAATTAATGAAAGCCTGGTAAGTGAACAAGATGACAACATTTAGTGTGTAAAGTTCTTTCATTTGCAAAAACGTGAAACCGGGTCAGGCAAGCTCGCGCAAGCATAAGTCGAACTGTTCACACAAAGCTGTCGTAGAAGTTTCATCGCGATTATCTACCCTATTAAAACCAGGACCAGGAGAGCTAAGATAAACTGGAAGTTCAACCTTTAAATCAGAGTGTAAAGTAGAGAATTTGCCCAGCGATAGTGGCCGATGGCCCACTCTAAAGGCCGGTTCACACTGGCGCACAAGCACAAGCACAGGCACAAGCACAAGAACAAGCACAAGCACAAGCACAGGCATAAGATGAAAACGTACACACTAGGGCACAAGCATAGCCAATAGAATTTGAAATTCAGCCTGGCCACGCCTTCTGTGCATAGTGCAAAACAATTTTCATTGGCTGAAGGCGTTGTGCTTGTGCAAAAAGTTAAACTGAATTCAACTCTGCGTTGTGCTTGTGCTTGTGCTTGTACTTGTGCTTGTGCCAGTTTTCAATAGTGTGAACCGGTTGTGCTTGTGCTTGTGCCTGTGCTTGTGCTTGTGCTTGTGCTTGTGCCCTAGTGTGAACCGGGCTTAAGGGATCGAACCATTACCCTACTGGTTTAAAGTCGGGCATACCACAGGGCCATCAGCTGAAGGTCTGTACTTAGTATTGCGCCGAGGGTGTAACGTCGCCGGCCCCGCAAGTTTTTTCAACGGCCTGGCCCTGGCCCAGCCCCGTTGATTTTGGGACCGGACCCGTTGAGTTTGACTCCTGCTACACGGCCCCGCGAGCCCGGCGGGACCGATTTGTCAGTATATATAACAATTTGTTCTATGTATGTTTTCTGCTGTACATATTTTTGGCTTTGTATATGTAGTTGCACATTTCTCTTTAATGTGTCGTTGTGGGTTATCAAGAACATATTTTGAACCTTTTCAAACTCACATAAATTGAGAACTGTATTGGTTTGGTCGCTTATCAGATCCAGTTTGAGTTTATTATTTGCTTTCATTTAATATTTGGCATGCAATCTATACTTACACAATTTAAAAAGCTTCGTTTGAGGTTTGAAAAGCTTCTTCTTTTTATTTGACTGACTGAATAGCCGTCAACTTCGGTCTGCTTTACAGCTGAATAGTACACAAAGTACTGCTGCATACTATACTGCTGCTTAAACGAGTTAATTTTAACCTCTTTTCGCACGAGAAAAAAGTTTTATATTGCTTAACTCCGGCTAGCAAAATTAACTCTTAGCTTTTTTCATCTTCATCAAAAGGATCCAGTTAATTTTAACTCGATTAGTTCGCGCTCGCAAAGGCCCTTTGTTTGAATGTTTGAAAACGTATGCAAAACATAAAATATTAACAGAAAATGACACGTTTTGGCGTAGACAATAAATGCCAAAAGTCATGATTACTGAAAGCTATTTATAGCTAACTGCATACCTACAAGCTATACCTACAATTATTGATCATGAACAATATATCCGAATAAAAAATATTAAAATCGTTAAACGGATGAAGTATCAAGACTGCCAGTCTATGAAATGGAGTCTGGACCGCCCGGGCCGTCGGGGCCGTGTAACAGGTCCGGGGTCGGGCCATGTAAAGGGGTCGGGGCCGTGTAACGGGGACGGGGCTTGGGGTCAGTCTGGGAAGGCTCCATCCCGGCCCCGGCCCCGCAACTTTGCTAACGGCGCAACCCTGCCTGTACTACAATCTTTCTTATTAGCCTACCTCACTCTCATGTCCTCTGGGCTCCAGGTTTCTTTAAGGTCATGTTCTCCTCATAACATCATATAGTGAGCTTCATACATGACAGTGAGAAACAAGAATTTGCGTTTTTGAGTGGCGTTGCGATTTCTTAATAGTCTGAAACGTAATTTGCACTGCATCCTCGGAAAAATCCCCCAAAGCCCTCTGCTGAAGATGAAGCTTTTATTCAGAGAAATGACTCAGCCTCAGCGCACACAGAAGATACCAAACTTCTTTTTACACATTCCGGTTTCAGCTCTAGCTGTACTAAAAAATAACTACAAAATGAAATGCTTACCTGAGGGTATTATAGCAAATATGAAAACGGTAATTATGGAGCACCCGCTTCCGACAGAGCATAGGAACATTAGTAGGTTACATAGAAATCAGTCATAGCGCGGCTTGGCCATCCAAAATTACGGTGGTAATATCAAGAAATGATGAACATCTAACCAAGGGATAGCATAAACGCATGCTGAGAGGAAATTAAATTAATTTCCAAGATTTTATTGGTGCCAAGTGAGCAGAAAGTTTAACAATAAAGTTGCTTGACAACTTTTTCCATTTACGAACTTCTTCAAGACCTAGAAACGAAAGGATCACCATTACACAGTCACTCTCTAGCTCTGAGCATTGAATTATGCAAAATATGGCTTCAGATGGACTCTGTCGAGGTAGTAATAACATGCGGTTTGACGTCAAAAAGCGAATAACTAAGAGAAAAATAATGAATGGACTTGCTTAGCGTTCGTAAAGCCAAAACATAACGAATTGGTAGGCTAAGGAATGATATGATGGTAAAAATTAATCTAATATTTATACATAACAAGGGCAGATTTTATTCTCAATTTCAAATACCTATTAAAAGCCATCAACAAAAGCAAGAAATCCCTAAAATGGGTATAATTCCACCTAGGAGTTTAATTCTGTTTTAAGAAATGCTTTATTAGTGCCGCACTTTTGCTAGGAAGCTTTGGTCAATGAATTATCGGTAAATCAAATACCTAAATTGCCTAAAAGCTTTAACTGTCGTTTTCACTTCGTTATAGCCAGTAGAGTTGTGCCGTTAAGAAATTCCCCGTAGCTGCACGGGGATTAAAAACTAGTTGAAAATACAGGCGGCGGATTAAACGGATTAAAATTAATCTTTAAAGAAACAGCGATTAAGCAGATCGGGTTAAAATTAACTCGTTGATTTTTTAATCCGAAGTGTGAATAAAGAAACAGGATTAGATTAAAATTTTAATCCTAGGTGCATTAAAGAAATAGGATAAATTTAATCCGTTTAACTCGTTTAACTCGCTGGATTAAATTTTAATCCGTTTAATCCGAGGTGCTATTTCTTTAATGCGGATTAATTTTAATTTAATCCGTTCAATCTTTAAAGAAATAGGGCCTTAGTTACTGATTTAGAGTGTCACTTTTCGATTAACGGACACTTCTCGATGCCTTTATAGCAGAGATCTTCAGGCATACATGGAGCTGGATTCTAAGGTTATCCCAACTTCCACGATGGGTCTACCCTAAAAAATTTAAAACTAAGAGTGTCTGCCCCAAAATTGGCATGAATTGCCAATTGTTAACAGTTTTTCACGAAACATTAACGGTTATCTCTGACACAATGTTTCTGGTCGTCGGTGTTATGCAAAGTACGGATTTACTGTTGACGAATTCCAGCTACAGTATGCCAAAACTAGCTTAATTTATAGTTTACTTGTATAGACTTTAAACCAATTAAAAGCTAATTAAAAGCTATTTGTAAAGCTTTTACTGAATTATTACTTATTTCTACACATCTCCGAAATTGTGAATGTTTGAAAATGTGCTGAAAATTGTAGTAGCATTGTGTGATTCTTTTTAATGCGGACCCTATTTTAGTGTGAACTGCGAAAATTGTGGGTTGCTGAATGCGTAGCTATAGTTTAGGGAGTTTTGGATTCCCACGGGAGGACTAGTTGGTTTTTACAGCTACCGTCCCTGCTACGTTCAATTCGATTCATGACCATACGTCACGTCTGCTTGGGGGGGGGGGGTGGGGGGTTTACATCCCCCCAGACCTGGACCTTCCCCCGAGGGGTCCCTCACCCCCCAGAATCCGGATTTTTCCGGTTTTTTGGGCAAGTTTAGGCCGGTTTAGGCCGCCGCGCCGGCTCATCCCCCCCCCAAAACTTCACCTCATGCACACGTCTGTTCATGACAATTTATTTGCATATAACTACACGGTTAGCAGTGTTAGGTGGAAGACATCATGTAACTTTGGCATGATGTAAGCAATTAGCCAATCAGATATGGTTAACAAAGGTAAGCGGTACCACCTCCTATATTTCGGTCTGAATGTGCTGAGCATATAGCTATGAAAGAACGGTGCCAGACTCTTCCTATATGGACTCTGGCTTTCGCTAACAGGTTTTCTTCGCAAAGCGTCCTAAGTCAACCCTCCGCCTTAATCATGATTTTGACCAAGCTACATCAAAAGCAAGGGAAACATAATAATCTATTCACAGACTCTATCCCTTTATCTCATAATCAAAAAGTAATGAAGGAATTTCTTTATCTGAGATACAGAGAAACATATTCAGGTGCAACTCTAGGGGAAAATGTCGCTTGCAATTTTTCTACAGATACAGTTCAATAGCAAAATAGCTTTAGATAAATGGCAACACAGAAATACTCATCTGGGCCTTTCCCAATTTACTCTCCTCCGAGTATTTAATTTAAAATTTAAACCTTTAAACTTGACAAATCGGGCAAAAATTTGGTGTGCCATGTATCTTGATACCCTAATTGGTATTTCCTGCCATTAAAATCAAATGCTAATTTTGAAACAATTTTGAAATGCTGTTGTATGTATGATAAAATTTGAATGCGCCAAAATAAAAAGTCAGAGAAAGAGAGAGAAGTCAACACCTGCAAAGTGACTTTGGCGTAAAATTAATGACTAATGAACTGAAACATGGAATACACTTGAGGTTAATTAGGAAGCAGAGGAAACGGCCTAAGGTAACTTCGTCAGAGAAACTTGTTATGTTTCCATCGTAATTGAAACTCTTCAACTGTAAGCAAATCACTCAAACATTCTCATGTAGAGACCATAAGCAATGGACTCTTTCTGTGACGTAATCAGTTTGCTTTTACTTAGGGCCTTTTCGCGCGCAAGTTAAACGAGTTAAAATTAACTCGATCCTTTTCGCGCCAGGGTTAAAAGAGTTAAAGGAGTTAATTTTAACTAGCTGGGGTTAAACGAGTTAAAAGTTTTTTAACCCGGTGCTCGCGCGAACAGGGGTTAAAATTAACTCATTTAACCCAACCTGCATTCGCGCGCACACAAAAGGGTTAAAATCCGTAGAGTTAATTTTAACTCAACCCCTTTTCGCGCGCGAGTTAAAATTAACTCCTTTAACTCTGTAGCAGCATTTTACATTGAATTTTAACCCTCGATTCGGCACGGAGGGTAAACGAGTTAAAAATAAGGTAGGCCGCCTGAAGTCACTCCAGATCAATCAAGCCATAAGTGATGTTTTTGTTATCATTTTGACTTTATCTATCTTTATTTTCAGTACAGAGCAAATTAGTTAGTAATAAATTTAGCATTTGCAAAATAAACAGTGTGGACTAATAATTGCGTAGAATGTGTGGAGAAAATTTGCGAAATTAATCCTATGAACTGCACTATAAAATGCCCAAAGTTGTTCCATTTTATGGTTTAAAGCTTGGCTAGCTTGATTTGATTGGCTGTTTCAAACCAGTTCTAAGCTTGAATGGCTAGCGCTACTTCATAGAGGTGATGTCTGAATGGTTGGAGCTTACACCCTGTTAGTCTAGAGTCTTCATGTCTGAGTATGAAGTACGCCCATCCATTTTTGTTGTGATTCCGTTTGCTAATTTAGCAAAATTTTAAAATTTCGTCTTTTTAGCAAATATCATGAAACAATGGAAAATACTAATAGAAATAATAATACAACAAAGACACGCAAAATGTCTAACTATCCATTTGTGCACCATTATTGATGACTTTTAGGTCAAGTTTGGATACAATTGTTGCAGCTCAGTATACCAATTTTGTATAGTCGACCACTTTAATAAAGGCTGTCTCCTTTAATTTTAAACTTTAGCTAGAAAATATTATTCAATCAAATTGCTGCGATGGTATTACGGTAGTTTGTGCGCCCTCTAGTTGTCCTTTGATGATAATAAGCATTTGTACACAGATGCTTACAACTGTTTAATCAAAAATCTGTTTAATCAAAAACTGTTTACAAAAATCAAATCAGGAATATATACCACTGAACTTCATTCAAGACAAGAAACACAGTTGGCGTACTAAGGCAGACGCACACCCCTGTGCGTCACTTTCGCAAAACATAACCGATTTAGTTTAAATTTGGTTTAGTTAAAAAAACACGAATCTGATAACCGCTTTTTCGATCCAGCGTTTCATCAGCTAAATATAAGCTTAAACGTTAAGCTCACAACGTTAGCTTCTTTCTGGCCAACGCAAAGCTGGATCGAAAAAACGGTTTTCTGATTGGAGATCAGCGACCCAGAAAACCCCTGTGTGCAACTTTCTAGCAAAATTAGCGACAAAACATTTTTAGTTCCCCTTGGTCCCCCCTTGGAAAACTTAAAAATTTAAATTTTTAAAATTTTAAAATTTTGCTGCAGATCATCAGAAATGTGTTCAAATGCATCCATACCAAATTTGAACTAAATCGGTTAAATTTTGCGAAAGTTACGCACAGGTGTGCGTCTGCCCCAGTATCGCCGAACAGTTTTCTATTAATCACTGATTTGAACGCGTGCATGAAGAGAATGGAAAGGAATGGGCAGAGAGTTAAACAAGTTAAAATTAACTCTTTTAACCCTTATTCGTGCACTCAGGGAGTTAATTTTAACTCTCCCGTTTTTAACTCGTTTAACTCTGCACATTTTTAACCCAGCGAGAGTTAAAAGAGTTAAAACAGGCAGGGTTAAAATTAACTCGCTGAGTGCGCGAATATGGGTTAAAATGGTTAATTTTAACTTGTTTAACTCTACTCGTTTAACTCGCGCGCGAAAAGGCCCTTAGTACAGTTTAAAGGCTCAAAAGTGAGGCTACAAGAAGGATTCCTTATATAGCTTTACTAAATTGAAAATATATTCTAGGTTAAGTTTAGTTTTTAACTGGCAATTCCTGGTTTGGACATTCTAAGCTGCCAATATCTTCTATTTGGTTAGACTGACTTGAATTAATCATTAAAAAGAAAGTATTCTCTGTTGATATGATATGGTAAAGGGTAATAACTGTCTAAAGTGTACACGAAATGACAATTTAGCAGCATACTTGAGAACAATTGTCACGTAAGTCTTCTTAAAGCCTTAGTAACAAAACTCAAGCAGAAACCCCGTCTCTCTTTAGCCCCAAATTTGATTCAATTTTTATAATGGGATTCAAAAAGGACGCAGCCGGCAACGAGGCCAGTAACTTAGGGAACTCATTTGGAACATAAAATCTGAACCTAGCTGAACAAATTTTCGACTTTAACCACGGAGACAGACCTACTGGAGCCTTATTTACCGAACATGAATGAAGGTTGTAAAAGTCTAAAACAATATGACTAAGCACCGGGATTAAACTTAAATTCTAATCGTAATAATAATATTTTAGTGCAACCTAACAGGCAATATCTCTAAATAAATGCAGCTAACAGAGGTCTTGCTTTCGGGCCTTGTGCTTATTCTCGTCACCCCTTCAACTAATTCCCAATAGTTTTAAAATTTGATTCATCGAATTAAAACTATGATTTTGAAAGTTTTCAATTCCAAGAAATTTGATTTCGGAAATTTGTCAACACACAAGGAAACACAAAGAATTTGGGCTCCAATTTTGCAGAATAAGTGCATGATAGAATTTTGGACTCGCCAAATACGAAACATTAATGTTTTTCTTGTCAGGTTTTTGTTAGCGTCTGTTCTAAGAAGAAGTTTAAGTTGAAGTTCTTAAACTGTTCCGGATTCAGATCTGCGTACCCGAAAACGCTCCGCTTACAAAACATGATAGCTTTTGACTCCTCCTTGCCAGACCAATTTCACGATATTTGAAGTCAGCGTGGTCATTGTGTTCATTCCAATGAAGCTCGATGGTGGTGTTGTGCGTTAGCCGGTGCTGCCAATGCTGGCCAATGACCGGCCAAACTATTTATCCTTGGTTGAGAATAGCTCAGCCAATTGGCTTCAACCGGGTGGCCGTTGGCCGTTTTCTGGCGGCCATTGACCATTGGCCGATGACCGGCCATCGGTCGACCGTTGGCCAAGCTCAATTTTACTGATGTTGTGCGGCAATTGTGTTGTAAATTTTGTTTTGCTGCATAATATCGTGCACATGTTGCATTATATGTAGGAATTAACAACTCTACCAACTTAGAGTTCTCTAACTGTTCTACAAAACACGCCACACTAGTTCTGCATGGTTACATACATCTGGGCCAAAGAACTCATCAAGCAGTGGCACAAAACACCCACGCACATATAACATAAGGCAATATAACTGTGATGAAACTGTAAAATACTCTTTTTCCAATACTCCCACTTATTTTACAGTTTCAAGCGTCCAACCAAGTCCAAGTTTCAAGCGTCCAACCAAGTCCAAGTTTCAAGCGTCCAACCAACCAAGAGTTTAGTTTAAACAGTTCAAACACATATATAATTCTCAAAACTCCCAGTTTCTTCATAAAACCGCCAGACAAGGCATTACCACACCAGAAAAGCGGACTCCGCATCGCTTTCCTGCTCTTCTTTCTCCACGTGAGTATCCCTGTCGTCCCGCCAGCTATTCGTGTCACCATAGCTCTGGTACCCTGACGGTTAGGACAGTCTCTTTTGAAATGACCTTGACGACCACAACCAAAGCACTTACCAGCAAATTTATTGCCAAACTTGCTGGCCACAAGCGCTTCAGAACCGTTGGTGCCGCCACCATAACCACCATCACTGCTTTCCGTTTCAGCTCTTCATTGACTACAGCCTGCTGAACGTAGCTCAGTTCAACAGAATCCCGAGCTTCTAACGCAGTGACCAAAACAGAAAAACTCGGTGGCAAACTAGACAACAAAACAGCTACCTGATCCTCTTCCGCCACAGGAGCTCCCAATGCTGCCAACTTATCCGTCAGTTCTTTCAGCCTCTTCAGATGACTTTGTACCGAAACTCCTTCCCCCATTTCCAGCTTGAAAAGTTGCTTCTTTGAGAAGAGCTTGTTAGACAAAGTGTCTCTTTCAAAATGCTGCTTGAGGGAGTTCCAACAGTCCTGGGGCTTACTGTTATCGCAGGACGTCACCAGGTACAGCTGTGACGGATGAATGGCCATCACAATCGTCGAAAAGGCTTTCTCCACCTTTCGTTAATTCTGCTGTCCGCCCGCAGCATTTTCTACCAAAACTTCAGTCCCACCCACCACACCCCACACTTCCTTAGCCCGAAGCAAATGCTTCATTTGGAACTTCTACGTCGCCCAATTTGTACCATCCAACTTTTCAGTAGTACACTTCTCTTCAGACATATTGAAAAGTAATCCTGGGTCCAAATATGGCGAGAAAGGGAATTTACAGCGGGGCTGGGCCCAACCTGTAGAAATTGGCAACTCTACTAGCTTAGAGTTCTTCAACTACGCTGCAAAACACGCCACACTAAAGTCTGACCAAAAAATGTAGGGAGCGAAATTGTTTTGTTTATACTGAATTACCGGTACATTTTTGCTGCAGCAATGTATATATTTTCTGAACCGTCATGGCATGAACTTTCTTTTGGTTGAAAAAATTTTTTAAAAAAATTAGAATTCATCAAAAGAAGCCGATTTTTTAGGCTTTGAAAGATCAGTAGAAGCCAGGAACTAGCCGTTCGGTGGAAAATTAGCCCATGTCCCAGACATTTTGAATCCCGAATATTAGCTCATTTCGTCAAAAATTGCGATAGTTATTCAATTTTTTCGATTTTCAAAATCCTTTGATCTTTGTCGCTTTTCCAACTTTGACTGGCTATTACTCGCGACTCACTCAATGCAAAAATTTTTTAATTCGATTTTCAGGACCGCTCGTGCTTTCATGTTATATATGTGTTTTTACAAAATTTGAAAATCGATTTTTTCGAAAAATACCACTTTTTGACCCAAAATTTCGACAATGCGAATCCAGCAAAAGTGGGTAAAAATAACATTATCATAAAGTTTAATCTGAGCTGAATCCAACGACATAAAGTTTTCGTGGTTACGACTTATATTGCACCCGCAACAAATTTTTAAACAATTTCGCTTTTTAGCCGGTTTTTGGCTAGTTTACACTATTTGCGTCAAATCAATGCACAATATAGCACAACTTGTCAGAAATCAGCTGAAATAGGAAATTATTCAAAAATTCGTTGCTGGGGCAATTTAAGCCGTAGCCACGAAAACTTTATATCGTTGGATTCAGCTCAGATTAAACTTTCTGATAATGTTATTTTTACCCACTTTCACTCGATTCGCATTGTTGAAATTTTGGGTCAAAAAGTGGTATTTTTCGAAAAAAATCGATTTTCAAATTTTGAAAAACCACATATATCACATGAAAGCTGACACGTAAGCGGTCCTGAAAATCCAATTAAAAAATTTTTGCATTGAGTGAGTCGCGAGTAATAGCCAGTCAAAGTTGGAAAAGCGGCAAAGATCAAAGGATTTTGAAACTCGAAAAAATTGAATAACTATCGCAATTTTTGACGAAATGAGCTGATATTCGGGATTCAAAATGTCTGGGACATGGGCTAATTTTCCACCGAACGGCTAGTTCCTGGCTTCTACTGATCTTTCAAAACCTAAAAAATCGGCTTCTTTTGATGAATTTTAATTTTTTAAAACAATTTTTTCAACCAAAAGAAAGTTCATGCCATGACGGTTCAGAAAATATATACATTGCTGCAGCAAAAATGTACCGGTAATTCAGTATAAACAAAACAATTTCGCTCCCTACATTTTTTGGTCAGACTTTAGTTCTGCATAGTTACATACATCTGGGCCAAAGAACTCATCAAACAGTGGCACAAAACACACACGCACATACAACATAAGACAATATAACTGATGAAACTGTAAAATACTCTTTTTCCAATATTATAAACGTTATATTAAATACATTACTACAAATTTTCAGTCTACCTACATCAGAGGTTGACATTTAGCACCATCTTTTTGATAATTCCCTACTCCACTCATATATAATTGTAGTGTTAACGTTGATTTTCAATAAAATCAGTTAAGGTGGTGATTCCTTTTGGGCACGTTTTGTTTGTTGACTGTTCAAAGAAAATGAAATTTGACAAAACTTTCCAAAATAAGTTCCTTAACATCCTCCACGCAATCTCGTTTCAAAAACATCAACATCTACGTTTAGGGCAGTTTTTGCAAATTTTTAACAATTTGGTAGCAGTTGCATAGTTGTACCTAATCATACTCGTTCGAAAGATCTCACTGTGCTCTGCATTTTTGCTTCTTGAAACAACTTTCTAACTTGTCTCTATCGTGACATTATAGCCAATTTTCTTATTTTGGCGTCCAAAAGTGCAGAAATGAATGACGTTAAAACTTAAAAAATATTTAAACTTTAGGGTTTATGCTCCTTTGATGTAGTGATAGTGATCAGACGTTTCTGATTCATATAGCGTCGCTACAACATATTTTTGGCGACGAGTTCTTATATTTGCACCTAAGACTTTAAATGGAGAATTTGGCATTACTGTCACCACCACAGTTTTTACCTACGCCAGGGAACCCGACAATCCCTTGGAAAGAATGGAAGCAACAGTTTCTGACATATCTCATTGCCACGGGTGCAGATGAGTCACCTGAAAGAAGGCAGTCATGGAAGGCAGTCCTTCTCCATTTACTGCGGAAAGAAGGACAAAGAATATTCCGAACTAACATCATTTTGCCCCTAGAGCCACTATCATGGTTGCTCGACACAACTTCAGATCCCGAAATCAATTGTGAATCGGTTGATCAATTTACTACAACCGATCTCCGCCAGTTGGTAATTGAGTGTAACTTTGGCGATACCCAATTTGATATGCTTTGGGACCAGTTTGTTGAGCGAACTAACAATTCTGTGAATCCGTGAACGATGCCTTATGGAACCCCACCTAACCTTAGATATTGCTCTCCAAACTGCTCGCCGAATCGAGAAAGCCAGTAAAGATGCTACAACGCTGAATGGAGCTGGAGTTGTCAACCAGACAGAATCAAACGTCCATGCCAAAAAGAGATACCCTAAAAGAAATCAGACCAATCAATCCAAACCTAACCGAAATCAATGAAAGAAAGCGTCTTTTTGCATGCGCTTCGGAAGATATCATAGAGATAACAAATTCAACTGTCCACTAAGACAAAGTCATGCAACTACTGTAAGAACGTTGGCCACTTCGCCAATGTATGTAAATTCAATTTGTTGAACAACCTGCTTCAGATACCTGTGATTTATAACCTGAACAAGTCCGAAACCTTAACGTAATACCCCTAACTTTCAATAAACAATTAACTGTACTTTGTTGTTCTCAATCAACCAGAATACTGTTTATAGTAGATACCGGCTCCCCGGTTTCCATCTTGTCGAAGACCTCTTATCAGAGCACTTTCAGTTACAGCCGTTTACTACAATCCAGGAATTGTTGAAAGTGTTAGGTTGCATCGACTTATCACTGACCAACAAACGCAAAGAAACCAAAGGTCGATTCTATGTAGTGGATTCACCAACGTTGCTAATTGGTCGTGACCTCATCCAACGGTTGGATTTCCAAATCAACAGGAAACACTAACCGTCAATGTTATAACAAAAGAATCCTTAGCAATACAGTATCCTATACTGTTTTCCTTCAAAACTAGGAAAGATCAAGAATTTAAACACCGAATTCAGCTGAAAAAAAATTCCACACCACTTTCAGAAAAGCTCAGATGTCCCCTCTAGCTTTAAAAGACAAAATATGAAACTGAAGGACTGAGGAACTGAAAGTATCTGTTGATAGCGATGTCATAGAACCGATCGAGGCATCCGACTGCGTCCACATCCACACCATGGTCGCAGTTGTCAAACCTACTGGAAAGCTAGGAATTTGTTGTGATCTGAGAAGACTAAACTCACAAGTTTCCTTTACCAAGTTTGGAAGAAGCCTTAACGGAAATATATGGCTGCATCATTTTCTCCAAACTTGACCTTTCAAAGGCTTACTTTCAAATGGAATTGGTTAAGGAATCTCGTCCACTGACCTCTTTCCTCACCCAAAATGGCCTTTTCCAATATAAACGACTACCTATGGCGGGTTTAAAATCATCAGCTGCCGCTTTCCAGAAAATAATTCAAATTGTCCTAAAGCCTGGTTCACACTGGTGTCTTATGTCTTATGTCTTATGTCTTTTGTCTTATGTCTCATGTCTTATGTTTTATGTCTTAAGACAGAACCGTTCACACTGCTGTCTTATGTCTCTTGTCTTAGGCAGCACATTTGATCCTTTCAACCAATCAACGTGACAATGCCTAGACTAGCTGCAATGTGATTGGTTTATTCCTTAAGACATAAGACAAAAGTTGAGCCCAGCCCAAGTCTGCCTTAAGACAAAAAGACATCAGACATAAGACATAAAACACCAGTGTGAACGCCTTAAGACATAAGACATAAAACAAAAGACATAAGACATAAGACATAAGACACCAGTGTGAACCAGGCTTAACTGATGAACCAAGAATGATAGCATACCCAGACGACATCCTCATCGGTGGTAAAGATCAAACTGAACATGATGCACGACTACACAGAGTCCTTGCCAAGCTAGAACAACAACGAACGAACAACAACTACAAAATTTGAGCGTTGAAGCATTTATGAGAAAATGAATTTAAAAGATTTCCCACTAGTCGTTTCTGTTTTACGCATACATTATGCTTTAATGAGTTTCATAGTGTATTTCATAAAATAACTATTAGTTAATCTAGTTAACTAAGGTAAACGAATTACTTGAAACACGCATAACGTAATTTTGCCATATATTCAACCGCTTGTAACTTTTGATAGAAACCACATACATAAGAGATATGCAGTATGCACATCGTTGTAAAGCTCTTTATGTTCTTGCACCTAGCATATTCGAAATTATTGTACGGAGCTTTAATAAAATTTCGACTTTCTAAGCCATAAAGGTAAGCTACCCAATCACGTGCTTCCAGTTGCTGAAATTTCCCGGCAACCAAACTATACTCACTTCAGATTTCCTCAAAATTAAACAATCCGTCCAAATTTTTCATCAATAAATAATCCCGATAATGCAAGCGCCTCCTTAAATACTACATGCAAATTTTAACAGTGCTAACAACTTAGTATTTAAATTGGTCAGTAAGCACCGTCTCATTAATTTATTGTAGTCCTTCAGCTAAATTAAAACAGAATTATCGCGGATTGGAGCAAATCATATGGTAAAAATTTTTAATTAGATATGATTTATAAAGTTGCCGCATAGTTAAGCGCAGAGACGCAAAAAACGAAAAAAGCTAAACATCGGCCAAGGGATTATAGCGGCATGTGGCCAATCAACGGCCAACGGTCAACCTGCGGCCAATGGCCAAACAGTTGGCTGTTGGCCGTTTGCGGTTTGCCGGTAAACGGCCACTGGCCGGCCACCGACCCACGGCATGGCCGGCCACCGACCCACGGCGAACGGCCAACCGGTTATGCTGCTGCACAAAATTTCCTTGTGCGCTCTCACTAAAAGCACAAACTTCAAGGCCGTGAAGTAAAATCCACTGTAAAAACATCTTGCAAAGAACCGACAGTACGATTCTATATCACTAAAATCGCGTCATGAAATCACGTGTATACGATGAATTTGGATGATTTTTGACACGGTTCCAAACCTAAACCTGTAACTTCAAAATTTAAAAGTTAAAACATTTTAGTCGCAATAGAACTCAATTTAAAAATCCAAAATAAATAAATTTAATTACCTTTAATCAAGAGTACATAATAGATAAGAGTATGAAACTCTTACACTAGCATGTACAAATCATGCTAGGTATGCTCGGTTCATTAACTCGGGACCCCCCCCGTAACTTCCGGGGGGTCCCACTACATAATTACACGCTTTCATATAAGCGTTGTCTGCTCGCTGATTGGCCCACTAGCCTAAGACTTACTGTAGGGAATTTATTAGTTATTTTAATTAATTAATTATAACTTTAATTAGGTTAGTACAATCATAAAACTAATTCGACAACTTTGTAGCATTTTTTCTGCTCTTTCCAATGATATAAAAATTGTTGCACATTACATTCCTTCGAATTTTTGTATTGTGCAACAATTTTTATATCATTTTAAAGAGCAGAAAAAATGCTACAAAGTTGTCATGAGTTTTATGATTGTACTAACTAATTAAAGTTATAATTAATTATTAAAATAACTAATAAAATTTACAGTAAGTCTTAGGCTATGGCCAATCTAGCAGACACACGCTATATGAAAGCGTGTAATCAAGTGGGACCCCCCCCGGAAGTTAGGGAGTCCCGAGTTAATACGAGCATACGATGATTTGTAAGTATGTAGATTTCATACTCTATTATTATGTACTCTTGCTTTAATTAACAAACAGCATAACAATTTGTAACTAAACTCTAAACAAAGCAATTTAGGATCTATATTGGATCGTGCCGTCGCAATCGTGCGTCAAATGGTAGTGTCCCCGTTTTCGTTATATGTACTAGCGGTGGTGAAAATTCCCTTGTTCAGCTACCTGATTCGGAGACTATGAATAATGACTAATGCTAAATTGACGTTCTACATTGTTAAATCTCTTGAAAATTTAGGTAATTCACAGCAATAGTGAGTTGACCACGCAAACCTTGATGAGGTGGAAATATACACATAATGGTGACAATGTAAAGTCATTCATTCCATATTATATTATTTTTTAATAAACGATCAATGATAGGATAACTATAACAAGAACAGTTAGCTGGTTAACCATCCATTAGAAGGAAACAACTACGTCAAGTCCCTTGTAACATTTTTATAGACAGCTTTTAATATCACTTAAACTGACGACTGTGCCAAGATAATGAGAGAATTTGTTCGCCGTGTGCTTCACTGTCTATCCTAAAATAAAGGGAAGGGCATCCAATTACAATATCAGACAGACTCAGTTAGTGCTTCAAATTATAAAACTTTCAAAAACCCAAATGTTGGAAGAATTTTGTCCCCCCGTTCAAAAGGTTTCAGAAGTGAGTGAGTGTCAGTCAAGGACTTAGCCCATTCCCAGATTATCATTTAAAATATGTATCAGGGTTTAAAAATGGATGGTTTTTGGACAGCGCAGAAAATATAGGCCGGTGCATGAACGCTAGATCTATGCTCCCCTTTCTATGTCGCCTGGAGGCGAGATATTTGTAATTGTTTGGATCTTTTTTGGCCTATTTACGCCTGAAATAATGAAATTTGCTTTGTTTAACACGTTGTGAAGTTTGCTCTACGAGAGATAGTAAAATGCTGTTGTCTTCCTTTTGACTAATTAAATTAAGTCCTGGATTACAGGTGAAATACGTGGTGTGCGATATTGGAGGCGAGAACGATCCTGACCAACTGAAACTCGGCGAAACGATTACAACGGTTTATTCAATAATTTTAACAAAACTCGACTATAAATCTTCCAAAATACAAAAGTTACTACAAAATGAAATACTTAATCAAAAATTAGCGAGCACCCACAAATTGACGCAATTAACCATAAACCTACACAAACTTTGACAAAACTCAACTTACGCAACCCAACCTATTTCGAACCACACCCAAGCTCAACTGAACTGACTCTACCCAATATGGCGAATATCAACTATTAGCTAACTGACTTATGAATTTAGTCAAGAGTAACGAGAAATCATTGAACGTTATCGAAATGTAACAGTGAATTCACTTAGGCTTAGCATCTCGTAAATAATTTATATCTTTCCTGTCGGTGCTAACTTCACATAATACCCCCTCTTTTGGCCCCGGGCGGCCTCGGACGGGTTCATTGAGTTAGAAGACTTGATAAAAAGAATGTTACCTACAGGACAGGCACCTTAGGTACTAGTAAAGATAAAACATTTGTAGAAATTACGTAAAGATTAAAAGAAACGACAGCGGTGAACATACACCATACCACGGTTGAGCACACAACTTTCCTAACATGCTAACCGGCCAACGATAAAACTACTCGGAACTTAATCGAGACATTTTCGACAAACTACGAGAAAACTTACCTACTACAACTCCTATGCCCTGGGCTTTTTCTGGGCGAGAAAAGTGGGGGTGGGGAGAGTGGGGGGGAGCCCCCCCCCACTAGTGGGGGGGGGGGAACCCAAAAGTGGGGGGGAATCCAAAGTGATCTAAAATCGCTAAAAATGCAGTGAAAATAGACTGTTTTCTACATATACTGCTACAACTATGCTAAAAGGTGCTCAAAAATCGAGTTTGAGTACCAAAATAGACGAGTTTTGACCAAAAATCCTTAAAATTTGGCATTTTCTGGGCACCTTTTGGTGAGTGGGGGGGAAGCCCAAAAAAGTGGGGGTGGGGCCGAGTGGGGGGGAAGGGGTCGAGTGGGGGGGCAACCCAAAAAGTGGGGGGGGGCGCCCCCCCCACTAAAAAAGCCCAGATGCCTACTCCTATTTTCGAATTCCCGCCCGAGACCACCCAAGTACCCAAACGAGCGAGGTCTGCACAGACAGGAAACAGTACCACAAAAAGAAAGCGAAAACCCACTATTGCAAATATAAATGTGAAGATAACTCTAAATTGTACTTAAAGTTGACTTTTCTAAAATCATAAAAAATGAAAGCTTGATATATGTAA